>APFE030668936.1:18710-46568 GCA_000404065.3 Pinus taeda | reverse complement strand
TTTTTTATTACAAAATTATATTTTTTATTATTTTTTGAAGTTGGAAAAGTAATATTTCAATTGCATTTTGTAGACACGTGTTCATGTAATATTTTATTCAACTCTTTAAATAAATTTGAAAACCAAGAGTAACATTTTGAAGAGGACTCCTAAAGGAAAATAGTGGTATTTTTTGAAATTTTTTCATTTGTATATTTTATGTTATTGATTTTTTATTTAGCCTCTATAAAACTATCCAAAAAAAATTCAAGCATTATGTTTAAATTAGATGAAAAATATCATATGAATTCAAAAGTGTCAAAGTCATATTCTATTAGATAGAGGATTCTTCATGAGTCTAACATGATCAACTCCACCACTTGAGGATGAATTCTACCCTAAATCCATTAGGGTACAAAATGTGGTTGGAGAGAAATATGCAAAAGAGGTGCTTTATATGTGATTTTTAGGACCTCAAGAGCTGAATCGAGTGCTTAAAACACTCGATTTGGCGCTTAAATTTGAAATTCAAATGACTCGATGGAGCATTAAAGAAACCCTCGATCAAGTGTTGAAGGTAGAACCAACGGCTCGATCGAGCTAAAGTTAACCTCCCACCAACCGTTACCAACTTTTATTAATGTCATTGCTATGAATTAGCAGTTCAATCGAGCTTATAGCTCGATTGGGCACTTGTTGTCGACCCAAAAAAAAATCTAAATTTGAATGCATAAAAAAATAACAACAAACATTCATTCATAGAGAAATATCAGAGCGTGAAAATTACACAAGAACGCAAAACAAACATGGGAAATTGGAGATTTGGATTTAGAAAGTGAAAGGAATTGCCAATGACAGAGAAAATACGATAAAAAAACTAAATAAAGAAAAAGAAAAAATGATAGACATTGAGAAAACAAGAAGCTCATGCAATTCAAGAAATTCATGCTAATATAGGTAATTGATGTTGTCTCACTTCTCATATTACTTGCTCCATATTGTATGTGTTAGGAAATATGATTGAAACAATAAATAAATGGAGAATTAAAAAATAAAACTAAGATAAAATAAATATTGAAAGTAATATCATGTAGTTAAAAATTGAGATGTAACAACAACTAAAGAAAACCACTCGAAACCATGAAAATTATTGAAAACCACTTGAAACCATGACATACTCGAATTTTTTGAAACCACTTGAATTCCTACAAATTATGAAGCACCTTTGAATTATGATGGTTTAGGATAAGTAAAAAAAAATAAGGATGTGAATTAACCAACGAAAACCATTGTAACATAATTTATATATATTATTTACATGAATTACAATTCATGTCAATTTTTTTACAAGAAGGATTAGCTAAAATGGTTGTCACATAGGTGCTCCAAAATCTATAAACATTACTTTGATTGATATTTGATATCTTTATAGGAGCTAAAAGAGAGAAAGTGTGTCAAGATCTAGAAGGAGTAAGAGTATACCTCCTTCCAAAGTGCATGTTGAGAAGACATTCTTTGTTAAACATATATAACAACATTAAATTTTTGTGACATCCATTATCATATATAACATTTAATGGTTCCTTGAATCCTAAATGATGACTCCTACCTTTGAAAACCTCACAAGTTTCATCTTTCAATTCTCATGTGAAGGTTATGACATTTTTTTAAAGAGAATAAGTTTTTTAATGACAATCAAAATGTAGTATAGATTCGTGTTTGCACAAAAAGGAGTGTATTATTGCATATCACTATAATGCTCCATGGAAAGCTCATGTGATTAATAAATATTAAATGCAAAAGGAATAAATTAGCATGCATGTATTGATGATATGCTAGAAATGTTTACAATGTTAGTCTTCTTAGATTATGGAAATCTAATGTTGATTAAATTCATCTAGTTGTTTCTCAACATATAATCATGAAATATATTACAAAGTATGGTTCAAAAGTGAAAAAGAGGAACCTTATTTTAAACTTTGTAATTGAAAACATAAAAGACGTTAGATATCCATATTTGCACGTGCATTAAAAAAGGTTCATTGTATAAAAATATAGTTTTTAAAATCCTCTTACCCCTCCTTGTGCCACGGGGACTTCACTGGGGGAGCAATACGATACCACGTGAGTTCATGTTGGGGGATATATATATTGAGGAAAAAATAACATAATATATTGGGGGATATATAGGGGGTAAAGGGTTTTTATATTGACAAATATAAAAAATTGAGTTCAAAGTTAATGAAAAAGTATAAAGGGGTGTTAAAAATGTTAATGAAAAATGGGTACCTACAATATCTATTGAAAGTAGGGTTTTTTTTAATTGGGAAGGTCTATTGGGTTCGTATTTGTAGGGGGTTAAATAATGTGACTTTTAGAGGTATTTTCCAATATGTAGTCAAATTAAGGGCATTGTTTAATATTCCATGAACACATGTGATATGTCAGAGGTTCATGAAGTGAAACCCCTATGCCTTGTGCCCTACTTAATTGTTGTGTTAAAATTTTCATGTACATTTTCCCAAAAAAACGCTCAAATCATTTGTGCCTCTCTTCACCACAAATGATAACAATGTACATTCATTGTTGATAAGACCTTGAATCATCTTCCTTGTTCTCTAAATACACTAAAACCTCTATATCTTTATTTCTTTTTGTTTCCATATCAACAATTTCATTGGCCTTCTCATACTTCTCATCCCACATTTCTTCCCCTTTTTTTTGTAGATGTGAGATTCTCTGTATTTATGATAAGTTCTTCTTACTATTGTTTTATGGTAGTTTTAGTTACACACTTTAAAACTCTAAATGATATGGTGCTTATAATGAAGAAAAAAATTTCCAACTAATATGATCTTGTATAGTAGGTTTTCAAATATTAACATACTTAAAAACTTGTTGAATAAGTTCCTTATTGTATCATGGAGTGTGTATTTATGTATTGTATAGTTTTTTAGTCACAAATTATTTTATAGTTGATTAAATTTATAGATATAGATCTTGTTTTCTCTTATGAAATAAATATGGCCCTTCAATTTGGTAGTCACTAGCTTGATTTTTCAAGAATCTCCCATTCTCTCAAATTCAAAAGATTCACCATATCATTAAGTTAGTAATAATTCCCTCTTAAATATGTATTTATACTTCATATATAGGAATTTAAACTTAATTTCTATTAGTATTTAGTTCAACAATATTGCAAATTATTATACAATTTCTTCTTCATCAACTTTGCTAGATATTCATCCTCTTCTCATTTTTGAGCCACTCTCTTTGGCTTCTTTAGTAAAATCTCCAAATCATCTAATTTTATTCCTCACGCCTATTCTTTTTTAATCACTTAAATCTATTTCATTCTCTTCTCACAATCCCTTTTACTTGACATTGGATTTGAATAATTGAAATGTTTGGTAAATGAGATATATGAACAAAAATATAATACCATCCTTGTTACAATAGGGATCACTTTAAATTTTGGATATATATAGACTTTTGAAGAAATGGAAAATTGTTGCTAAGAAGAACATTTATTTGAAAAAGGCCAAATGCTTCACTTGATAAATGTGACTTGTGAAATCAAACAAAATTTCAAACCTAGATTCACTAGTAAAATTTTGGGGTTATATCTAACAATAGAACACCTTTATCACACAATCTTTAATCCTATGCCCAAATTGTTTTAAGTTTTTTTATTTCTTAAACATGTATTGGGGTGAAGTGAAGAGAGATTATTGCTTGTGGGACTTGATTACTTAGGAAATATGTGTATTGACAATTTACTCTCTAATTTCTCTTATTTTATTCTTAACACCTATTATTTTTAAAACGTTTTTCCCTTTCCTTCTCTTCTCAAAAACCCTTTTAGTTGGCATTAAATTTTAATTCAAATGTTTGGTGAATGAGATGTATAAACAAAAATATAACACCATCCTTGTTGAGGAGATCACTTTTAATTTAGGATTTATATAGTCTCTTTAAGAAATGAAAAGTTATTGGTAAGAGAAAATAATTTTGAGAAAGGTCAAATGCATCACTTGGTAAATGGAAAGGTAGAGGTAAATATATTAAAGATATATATATTTATGAATTTCATTTAAAAAAAAAAAGAAATTATTAAATAAATAATCAATTCCAAATTTTTTGTTAGTGCATTGATACATTACTTGAAATAATTGATTAAATACAATAATTTTATATAAAGACGATTAAAATATATTAAACTTTCAATTATAATATGGAAAATTTATAAAAAATAAATTTAAGATAAATTATTTTAAAAAAAATCAATATTGTATTTATAACGTTTATATAAATATATAACCACACATCCTAAGTAGATAATACATATTTCAAATTACAATATTTAAACACTTAATTATAATATATCCATTAAAAATTATATAGATTTTTCTTTTCTTTTTTGCCAACATAGTCATGATTTAACATAAAAGATATATTTAATTTTTATCATTAAAATTTATATATAAAGGAATTGATTTTTCATTGTTAATCGAGGATCACATTTAAAACGTAAAATATAAAGTTTTAAGTGCAAATATTTTACAAATTACATACCTTCAACTAGTTTGCAAATTTCTTATCCTTTACGTGAGGGTTCCTCTATTGGGTGTTCTCAACTGTGGCATCCCTTGAAGTTAAATCATGATTTATGCATAAGAAAAAAAAATTATCTATTTAATTAAATCAAGTTACATAATTCAATTTAGTTGGTAATGGAAATATAATGTTTCCCAAAGCACTAATTTTTCATCTCCCTATATTATGCCCACATATAGTGTATTTTGAAAAATTAAGTGGCTCATTATCCACACATATTTTCTTTTCTTGCAATCAAAAAACATCCCATAATGTAATTAGGAGAATTGTCTTAAAGGATCATGAACCACATATCCACATCCAATTCAAACATTTTGTGTGTTTACTGTCCACCTTGCACACACAATCACTATAACCAATTTTCTTTACTAACCATTACAATTAGAGTAATTGCACTTATATTTTACTTTGAAATTTTGCACACAAATATAGCTTAAAATAGGGAGATTTAAGTAAGTGGTCCTAATCTACATATATTTTTTACTTCTTTTTCTCATTCCAATTCACACCACACCTAGATTAACTAGGAGGAAAGTAAGTGGCCATAAATACACAAATATTTTTTACTTATTTAGCTAATCAAAGTTTTAACTTCATTCATTTATTTTTGGGACCAGGTCTTGGCGTTAGTAAAGAAAGAAAGTAGACACTACATCCCTTGCGTCCTTATGAAAAACTTGTGGTGGCATCTAAAACCTTTCTCAAAGAACTAAAGCATCCATCTCCCTATATGCTCACATAGTATAATTAGGAAAGAAGTAAGCGGCCCATCATCCACACTTATTTTTTACTTGTGTTGCTAACCAAATCTTTTATTTCCTTCTTTTATTTTTGGGACCAGGACTGCATGTTAGTAAAGAAATAAAGTAGGAAATGTCTCTCTTGCATCCTTATGGTGAACTTGTGGTGGCATCTAGACCCATTCTCAAAGCACTAAAGCTTCCATTTCTCTATATGCTCACATAGTATAGTTAGGATTTAGAAATAAGTGGCCCATCATCCACACATAATTTCTTTTCTTGCAATGAACAAACATCACATAATGTAATTAAGGGAATTGTAAAGGATAATCATATATCCACATCAATTCACACTTTGTATGCTCATAATTCTACTTGCACACACATTCACCCCACACACTAAGATCACTTAAATTTTGTATAAAGGGTATCCTCTTTCTGGAATCTTTGTACCTAATTTATTTGAGCTTATATTTTGTTGCACAATCTAAGTGAAGAAAATCCCTTCTAAAAATAACCTTAGCATGAACACACTAAATTATCCACAGGGGACACAAGATCATTTATATTTTAGGCTAGGACTGTGGCGATAGGTATCACATAAGTCATCATGGTTGTGTTGGTCACTTTAATTGCTTATTAATTAAAAAGTCGAGTGCCACATAAATTGTCAACCCAGGGAAGTCT
Source organism: Pinus taeda (assembly GCA_000404065.3). Taxonomy (NCBI): domain Eukaryota; kingdom Viridiplantae; phylum Streptophyta; class Pinopsida; order Pinales; family Pinaceae; genus Pinus; species Pinus taeda. The sequence goes on along the minus strand of APFE030668936.1, from coordinate 40,545 downwards.
GATTATTTCAAAGGCAACTACGTACTATATGTACTCAATCTTAAAAGCACTAAAAGTTGTAGTACTAACAAATCACATCTCGTTTAAAGCTCCACTCTGTGTTTCAGCAATTATACTCTATTGCAGATATCTAACAAGAGATGAATAATTGAACAGAAGGAATAAATTCGCAAAGGAAAATAATGGCTATGCTGTAACAGAGGATCAGGACCCTATCCCCAAAGCGAGAACTTTCAGCACCTGCCTCTGTTTATCTAGTTCACCAATTCACTCTGTAAACCTAATCACCAGTGAGACACTCATGAAATAACATCAATCAATTAAGAAAGAAACAGAGTTTCAGAAAAGGTAAAAAAAATCCAGAAACAGTACTTGTTAACAAGGTATGAACAGAAATCACACTTAACACACTGCAGAAAGATAATGGGTGAATCTTGTGATGAAGGTGGGCCATGTCCTTCTCACAAGATTCCCCAGGAAACAAGAACTAAAATGAGATGTCCAGAACAAAACTTTATTCATCCATCAATATACCATATTACAGAAAAGATTCAATCTCGTTCCTTCAACTAAAACCTCTTGTTGCAGTCTGTTCATCCCCCCTTCTAATGTAGATGTCTCCTCTTTATAAAGAGGAGACATCTATTACAAAAGATTTACATTATAGATTCTAGTTCAACCCATTATACAAAAATAGGGAAATCAGTTTCCCATCAACAGAATGTTGTTACAGTAATACTGTCTTTAGATTATGAACGTTACATCCAATGTAATAGCTTCCTTGGTGATCGATCGGGTTTCTTTGTTGCTGTCAAATTTAGTACGCAAATCTCAACTGTTTCAACTTCAAGATTTGTGTGTTGTTCTTGTTGTTTCAGCTTCAAGATTTGTGTGTTGTTCCTGCTGTTTCAGCAACTGCAAAAGATAGTCCCGCCAACTTCAGGTAATTTTAGCAATGCGGGCTGCACATCATTCTTTAATTGTTCAGCAACTAATCAACTTCAAATATTAATTATGAAGATAGCATGATTATATGTTAAATAATTAAACATATAGTGATGAGAAGAGTCACTGCATACCTTTGGAATAATTGAGTCAAAACAGTAACAAGGACTTTCAAATATGGGTTGAAAAGGGTGATATTATAACACAATGTATAGTCAGAAAGAGACAATATGAGGTCCTAACAGGTTGTTTTCCATATTGAAACATAGAAAATTGCCTTTTAGGGAGCTTAAAATATTGCATCATCTAGTGACAAATCCAGTACATGGAAAGAAACTCGTGAAGGCTTTAAGGCTTAGGTGGTAAATTATTACGACCCTTCATGTTGTCTCCTGACATTTGTTAGGGGCTCTAGGTCCAAAACTAACAACCAGAAGCTGAGATTTATCCATTCCCACTAGACGTAGGTAACTTAGTGTCCAAAATTTAAGGAATATTTCCCTATAGGTTGAGGTGCAAGAGAATTTAGATCTGAGGCGATCTTGGTAAGGCTACTAGAAGTGTCACCTACTATTTTGGGACATAGCCCTAGTATGTTTGGCAACTATAACCCTCTCCATAGCTTGATTGGGTTTTTAGCTAGGAGCGAAAACACTTCCACCTTCATAGTTGTGAGTGGTAGACTTCCTTGTTGTCGTAATTTTTCTTTCAACTTTTCTTGCCACCTTGAATACCTTTTCCAATGAATCAGTTTCCCAAAGGAGAACCTCATATTGGATGTTATCCTTCAAAACACCTATGAAGACATAAATCCTATGCTCTACTAGAATATCAGTTAACCTAATATTCAATTTTTGTGAAGACCTCAATGTGCTCTGTTATTGAACCCTTTTGTTTGAGATTTATCAATTCGCTAAATAAGGTGTTTCTCTCTCCTCATAATGTGTTATCATTTCCTCCATAAAAATTGAAAAAGTGATAAGTGGTTTACGAGAAAAAAATCCATCAATAACATAAAAATTGATTGGGTTCTAAATAAAAATATGCAATGTGTACCTTTTGTGTGTTGCACATCATGTAGATCAAAATATTGCTCCATCTATAGTATCCATGTTACCAGATCTTTGCCATCAAAAATTTTCATATCGATATTGGAATATGGTTGGTCTTCAATCCAAAGTTAGAGTCTCTAAAATCATGATTAACATTCCTTTTGTTCTCATCGTGAGTTTCATGGAATGCCTTTTCGCCATTAAGAAGCATTTCTTGTAGCAGCTTTGTCAAATCTTCCATGTATGTTTTTAAACTATTTTTCAAACCATCCATATTATCTTCCATGTCTTCTTTTAATCCATCCTTCAAAAATTCCATGTCTTCTTTTAAACCATTGTTCAAATCATCCATCTTATATTTCATTTCATTTTCGGTTACTCTTTGTGAGAGTGAAATTTGTTGCACTTGGTCATGTAATTTTCATATACCATGTTGCATTTGTTCCTCTTCTTCATGTGTCATAGTAGAGCTTTCTAGTTGCTTACTAGGATTATCCATTTTTTTATTTCGAGGAATATTGGAACCAACAAATGATATCTATGCTTTATGATGCCCTTTAAATTATTCCAGGCTAACTTTTCAAACAAAACTTATGCAAATTTAAAAAACACATGCCTTTTTCTTCTTTCCTTTTGGAGCTTGATATTAAAATTGTTATATATATGAAATTTTGGCCTCCTAAGATCTGAAATTTGGTCATGTGGTAGCACTCTAAGCCTTATTTCCAACACTATAAGTCAAACCATGATTGGATTCTTCAATATAAACTTATGTCAAAGCTCCCATGATGACCTAATTATGGATTGGTTCAGTAGAGCGAACTTGTATGGGATGCCACATGTCATTGTTTCAACCTTCAGCCCTAAATCTGATACACAAGAAAATATAGTCCATTCATTTTCAGTAAATTTTTAATGGATTCAAATTTGATACTTGAAAATAAATTTATGACGATATTCTCTAGGTTACCTATTTGAGACTAAATTTCGAAGCATGCAGAAACCCTAAATTATTCGGATCATATCTTAGAAAATATAGTGAATGAAGATAATAAATTTTTATATGAATTTCATCAAGATTTGGGCTCCATGTGGTCTAAATTTCAACTTCTGAAACTTCATAGAAAAAACTTTATAGCGACAATGCCAAGATGACCTGTTTGAAGCAGTGAAACCCTAGAATCCAAAGCTTTGATACCAAATGTTATGCAACCAGATCACAAACAGAATAAAATATAGATCAACAACTTGAAAATTAACCTCTTCGAGGATGAAACCTCCTTTAAATCACATAAATGACAAATTCTCGAATGATACAAATGACATGACCTCCTTGGTATATATAAGAGTCTAAGGGGTCACAATATAAGAAGAGCCTACATAACAATAATAATGTAAGGGTACAACAATAGAAATAGTGGGCTTCTAAGGGGCACAACAATAAAATTATGGGGGCTACATGGGCACAACAATAATAATATGGGGCTACACTAACAATAACAATAAGGGGGTTACACTAATAATAACAACAAGGGGGATACACTAGTATTATAGGGACCTGACCTCTTTTCCATAGTCGGTGCCTTTTCTGAAAATGATAGAACGGGTCGTTATATTCTTTAAGCACAAGTATTGTTTGCATTTAGTGCCCTGGAGCATTGTAATTATTAAAGCATTATTGCTTTCATAGGACTAATGCCTCGGTGCTATAAAATATTATTTCTTACCCCGGTGCATTATTCAAATTAAAAGAACCAACTCTTTTATATTAGTAGTGCATCGGTTCTTTTATAAAAACCATACACATTAGAGTTACGAGTTTAAATAAAGGCACTGGGTCTGCAATATTTTTTTGCCTACCCTAGTGTCGTTCCTAAAAAGAATGCCCCGGGGCGTTTTTTAATATATACACACGAGGGGAGTATACATTTCAGGAATTGGTGTTCTTTGCATTCAATGCCTCAGTGCTTTTAGTTACGTATACAACTCTGTTGCTTTTATTTATTTAGTGCATTGGTGTTATTTTTCGATGAAGCGAACCACTAAAAAAAACCCACTAAAACTTTCAGCCGCCTAGATTTTTTCAATTGTGATGAAGTTTCGTTATAATATCCACTAAAACATACGCAACTGCAAAAGGATGTTGTAGTAGAGGTTTTTTTGACAATTTTTTCCAATTTTATAACACTAAAAAGCTCTATTATAACCTCCACTAGAAGGTATTTTCATTATAGTGATTCTAAAGTTGCATCACAAGCCTCGTGCGTCATTACTACTTAACAAATTAATCCCAACATTTTGTGGTCAGATTTTGTTGGAGCTTCAGATTCAAATGGGGATTGTGGTGGAGGATTCATCCTTTACTTCAGCAATAATCATTTCCTAAAATCAAAATGTGTTCTGGGCAAAGGAATGAATAATTTCGCTAAGCTACTATCTCTTAAACTTCTTCTATGTTGGACCTTGGAAAAGGAATGTAGCTCTCTCCAAGTTTTTGGAGATTCACTCAATTTTATCAATTGGTTCAATATTGTCCAAAGATGTCACTCCCACAATTTGTCTCATATTCTTGATGAATTATTTCGTTTAAAACAGTCCTTTGATTTCATTACATGCTGCCACATTTATAGGGAAAGAAATGTTGATGTGAATCTCCTTTCTAAGGAGAGTGTGCAGCAGGATTATGGATTATGGTAGGTCAACAAGTCAATAGATAGGGTTCTTCAAACATTTCTGCATCCACCTTTTTCTGAGCTATGATACATGCAGTTACATTTTTATTTATATATGCTTTTACTGTTTTTTTCAGTTTTGATCTACTATTGGCAATGATTTCAATTTTGCCAAGGTTTTGAATATGTACATCTGCTATGATGGAATTAGGAGGCATTATGAATATGAGGCATTGTTTCTTGATATTGGATGATCACAGGACTGGGTTATATGGAGCCTAGGTTGTTGAGTTCCACTTGGGTGACTGATAGGATGAATGCCTTATGACATGCACACATGGAACTTTTTACTATCTTAATAAAAAGTTGCAATTTCTTTGTTGGAGAATATATATATATATATATATATAATATATATATATATATATATATATATATATATATATATATAATTATATAAACACATATAAATTGTTGACATTGAAATAATTTAGTTAACATGACCATTGACATATTTTATTTATGGATTACATTGCCCACATTAAAGTTGTTATTTATTTTTTTTGGGGCTAAGTGTGTGTGTGTTTAATATTAAAATTAATTAGTTAACATGAATATTAAAATGGGCTATTTATGCATCCGATTGAAATATGAAAAATATAAATATTATCAACTTTATTTGTTTTCTGTTTTAATTGCTTTAAAATAATTTTAAAAGTTAAGATAAAATTATCTTATTTCATATGGACATGGAATTATTTTATTTATAAATGAGTGAGTGAAATATTTTTACGATATTTCCTTTGTATTGGGTTGTAATATTAACAACCAATAATGCAATCATAGTTAAAGCCAGACTACATTTTATATAACTTTTAAGTAAAACTAACCAAATATGTATATTTATTTTTATTTTTTATTATAACCAACTTTATTTTTTTAACTTGAAGAATAGTGTATTTTTATTTTAAAAGGAACATGTATCAACTTCATGTTGAGCATGAAAGAAATTACACATTGACCTCATACTAGGTTGTAGAATGAGCCTCTTGGCTCAATTAATATATTGTCCACATAATCAACACAAAATGAAAGGCATATGTTTTTCTCTTTGTTGGAATTATGATTATACTCAGAGGGGGTTGAATCAATATAATGAATAATTTTAACCAATAAAAACGCTTTAATGCATATAAAATATCCATCATATCAGCAATAAAAAAACACCCTATATATGTATGAAAAAAATTGTTATTATTAAATGCTCTTGTAAGCATCAACCTATTGTTACATTGATTTACTGGCACCAACCATAAGGAGACACTAATCCCCTTAAATACTTTACTGGCACCAACCAAAAAGAGACACCAATCCCCTTAAATTTTTTACTAGCACCAACTAGAACTATCTACCAAATCCCTTTTTCATATGTTTTCAAACTCAAATCAAGAGGCTTTCCAATTAATCTTGCTTATATAAATTTATTAATCTCTAATCCAATTTATTCTTCCTCAAGATCTTTTCTGCTTTTTCATATCACTCCTTGCTCTTTATTTTTCAATTCTGCATTGTCCAAAGTCATTATACATTGCTCCTCTACTCTCCATACCACTCCATGATTTGTATATTTAAATTTTGCATATAGTATATGCTTGTTTGTTCAAACCTCATCCTTAGACTCTTCCTTGATCACACATCATCCATACATTTGATTTTCGAACTTCTTCTTCTTTCATTCACATAAATATTCATTCAACTTCTCTATTCTTTCTCTTTTTTCACAAAATCAAACCACAAATATCAATTGCTTCCCTTTCCGCTCCCAAAATTCTATGTCTTATTTATACTCGACTAAGTCAACAAATTCATGGCAAGGTCAACCCACCATGGAAAACCAATGCAGAAGACTTAGATCATTATTTTATTTTTACTACTTCAAATCAGATCCAGATGACCTATATGACTTGTTTCTATAGCTCATTAGCTCCTAATGAGCTTAATTTTAAATTCACAAAATGTGACCATGTTTAGAATATTTTCTGCAATTCTATGATCCGAGTGTTTTGACAACAACAACACCTAAAATATACATGAATCCCAGATGCATGGATATCCCTTTTAAGTTGAGCACTTACCAATCTCCTCCTCACAACCTAGGGTAGCTAGGACCACTAGCTTAAATATTTGATCCACTTATCTGAAAGTCTAGGAATCTAGGCATTTTATTATGTTTCACACTTGCATGAAACTTGAATGAGTCAAAGGTTGGATACACTTCCCTTTAAGCTACACAGAACCTTTACCACTTCCTTTGGTTCACTTGAATCTGGTTCCAAGTTTTGGACACACTTTGGTTCACAGCCAAATATTCAAATGTCCTTCTAAACAAAAAAACAATTTCATAACATTGAATAGACTTATTTTTCATTGTATTTACATCTGGATTATTTTCTAGATACAATGTTGCATACATCCACAAATGCACAAATACTATGATGCCTCTATTTCCTCCACATAGAACCATGAGCACTAAAACACTGACCACTCTAGCTCTTCAATTACACCTTGACCCAGGAATTTAGCTAATATGTATGTTTCCTACCCCCCTAGACCACTGGATTCCCAGATGGCCTGGTGCAGGCCCTACTTACAATTGGTCCCCTCCAGATTTTCCATGTGGCAGAAACCTAGAAAGGTAGATTACATTGAAGAAATCTACAAAACTAGTCCCTGGAACAAATCTTGAAACTTAAGGAGCTACCACATCAAAACTCTAAGAACCAATAAGAACCTTTCAAGTGGTCCACTTACCAAGTCATGTATGTCATTATTATTTCATCTACCAAGTTAATATATTGTGACATGTAATTCTTTGATACTTCCACATGTCACTTGCCACCTATACAATTAGTCACCCAAAAACATAATTTTCCTCTACCACGTGTCACATTTTGTGGCTACAACATCATATTTTGTGACATCTATCATCCATGTCATGCCAAATGTCATACACTTGTAAATTCCACATGCTTGGGGACCACCTACTGGCTAAGGTAGAAAAATATGGATCTGGGTACTTTGTTATGGTGCTACTTTGATGCACACCTAGATATCTAGATGTCTAGATATGTGTCAAGGGCTTGGATATACTAAAGAAAGCTAGATATATTGATGAGACCTGGATATGGCTATAATATGGAACCTTGACCAGTTGGAACCTTGTTTTGACTACTCCACTTCAACTTCATTTTCCTCCTGATTCTTGTGGAGTTAGGAGAAGTGTCATATACTATCGAAAAGGTATCAAAACAATCTATTCAACCATAAAACTTTCAATCTCATTTGGACCAAGGATTTATAGAATAAATTCATTCAAATATATGTTACCCAAATTGTAACTTCGACAACATGTTGTTCATAATGCTTCTTGATTTTAATATCAATGACAACACACATTCAACAATCTCTCATGTTGTTGGAATTTTACATCAATGCCACTAGAATTGGCATCAATGACAACATATGTGCGACAATATCCCCTTTTGGCATTGATGGAAACACCACAAGACATATTCATTCATCAATGATTTTGGGCTAGATTCCCTCTATTTACTTGTTGATTTTTCCTCTCTCGATGTCTTCTTATTCTTTCCCTTTGACATCAATGGAAAAGGAAATATACCCCCCCTGTGCTAACACATACTTTTTTTGACTCCCCCTGTCACCAACATGATTCTAGGCTAAAATCAGTGGACCACCGGACCCCCTTGTGATGAATAAATTACACCCATATTTTGTCTAAGATATTCAAAAATGTCTTTGGGAAGAGTCTTGGTAAATCTATTTGCAATTGGCTCTTATTAACTACAACTTATCTCTCTACATGTATGCATATTCTCCCCATTATGAATGGTCGATGGATCTTTTTACTTTTAGTTGCATTTTCTCCCCCTTTATGAATGGAAAATGGTTGCTTTTACTTTTGGTTCTAGTTTCTCCCCCTAATTTTTTAACAACAAACCATTACCTCCTCATATTTCTCAACTCTCCTTTATCTGCTACTAGGATCCCCTTGTCAAGGTTGTGTATATTTGCCCCTGATTATCCAATTTCCTCTTTTGTATCTCTTCTCTTGAGACTATTCCCCCCATGCTTGTTCTTTAACTCTTATAACATTAAAGGGTTTCTCCTCTTGGACTAATGCTTCTCCTTATTTGCAATTCTCATTTTTTTGCTTTTCCTGTGATTGAATTTTTCAGTTGTTAATTCATATCTATTAATGATATTCTTCCAATTGATCAGCTATAATGATTTTGTCTTCAATATGTGTAGTAGTGTGTATTCTTCCTAGTCATCCTCCATTGTTTTTTCTTAATGAAAATATAATCCTCTACTTTACCTTCCTTCATTTTGGGTTTGCTTGCCTCTCTTTCTCTTTTGTTGCTTTCACTGTAGTGCTTGCAATTTCATGGGTTGTCTTTTCTTCCATTTCTTGCACTGTTGTTGTGTCTGAATTATCATCCTCATGTCTATCCTACAAACTATCTATTTCATCAACCTTCTCTTGTAGCTCACATTCAAAAATTCTCATCTTCTTAATGTGGCTTGAGATGCTATAGTTTCTCACATATATTTTATTAGTGAGAGAGATAAAACCCTTCTCTTTTACCTTCATTAAGGACATATACATTGTCAAAGGCTTTGGTTGCTTTTGTGACTAATTTTCTTGGTCCCACTTTTCTTATTTCACATCCTTTAGAATTGAATGTGACCTCATGTCCTCTATCAACCATTTGACTTACACAAAATATTGTGCTTCAAACCTTCAAAAAATAGAACATCTTCAACTTTATCTCATTCAATACCAAGGCCAACCATTCCATTGCACATTATTCTGGTTGATGCATTATCTTCAAGACTGACACTCCCACCCTTGACCTCTTTTAGAGAGAGAAATCTAATTTTATCTCATGTTATATGGTGAGAACATCCATTACCTATATATTATTAATTGTCTTCATTTTGAGCACATAAAGCTAGACTAGTTCATCTTCCTACTCTTGCTTCCTTTTCCATATCTTCTTTGTTCTTTGATTTCCATTTCTAACAACATCTAATTTTTCTACTTTGGTTTAGGGACCTCAATGTATTTCTTCTACAATATTGATATTTGTGACCAAGTTTATTGCATTTATAACATTCAATGCAATCTAATAAGGGAGAAAAGGAATTATTTTCTCTAATGCCACTTTGATACATGCATCTGGGTTTGTTACATGCATAGTTGTTCATGGAAGTCTAAATTGAAGGATTTCCTTCTTCTATACTCTTTTCGTGCATAAGCTATATAATCAAATTCTTTGTGACCAAATTTACAACAAATAAAACAATATCCATTAAAGAAATTTGAGTACCTTGCTATGAAGGGTCATCTCGGAGAAGTTGATCCTTTTGAGGGAGTTGGCTTGCTTTGGTTCCTTGCTTGCTTGATGCAGTTTAGACTTATGTTACTTTATTGTTCCATGTCTACCTGTGGGATTGATATGATTTATTCCTTTTTGGTTCTCACTTTATTTTCCACTACTTCTTTATTTGATAGGCCTATAGAGTACCTTAGCATATCTCTCAGTTTCTTTTGTGCACTTTGTTGAGCTTGATTCTCCCATGGCAGCTTCATTAAAAAAAAGACCTATTTTATTGAGAGGGGATCTTTGATTGCTGAGAAAACCATCTAATATTTTGGCACTCTTATCCAACTTCAGATATCGATTTAGTTGATCATTGACTTTTTCTAGATCATTTCTCAAGGAAACAATCTTAACTTTCAATTTCTCACATTGACCTTCTCTTTCTTCTTGTTGATTTTTCATTACTTCTTCCACTCTTATGGCTTATTCTAGCTAAGTTTTCAGGATGAAAGCCATCTTCTCTGTCTCATTAAATTTAATTTATGATCCTTGTCTTCAAAATCCTACAATAACTTCTTTTATCCTTTCTTTGTTGTTATGAGCCTCTTTATCCCTTCTAAAGCAAAGATAAGTTTTCTTTTGAAATGTATCTTCTCATTATTATCTTCTTCTGAATCATTTATTGAGCATCTCAGTGTATTGAACCTCCATGGTAATGAGTAGATATTCCTTTACGTAATTATCAAATGCATAGCTACTTCTTTCTTTCAATGAGCCACATATTTCTTTTTCATGCTTATAAGGTTTTATCTCTTATTCATCTTCTTTTCTATCACCACTATTTTCTGAAACTGCATGTGGACATCTAAAATAAAGATGAACTACTCTTCGAGAGTTACAACATAATAGCAACTTACCTGTTAATTGTACTTCTCCAACATCAAAGACATTGGATCTCTCTTTATGTGCATATTCTTTTTCATCATCTACTACATAACCATTCCTCTCCTTTTGTATATTTTTCATCATCACTATTGTATTTGTCTAATCCCTTTACCAATCTTCTCATGAATTGAACTTCTTATTTATCTTATTCATCACTTGAGTAGCCATGATATTTATTCCTCTCTTAATATTTGAGTACCACTTCTTTATGAGATGACTTCTTTATCTTGGTTTCATATGTCATGTGCATGTTACCTCTCTCATAAATAGATTGTAGTTTATTCAACATTTATTTTGCGGTCTCATAATGAATAACATTATTTGAATCTAATTTTGATAGTCCAAACAATATTTCCTTCATGGATTTTGAGTTACACTTATCGTTCTTCCATCCATGATCTATATATTTTTATAAATCCAAATCTTGAGCTATCAAAAAATACCTCATTCTTTCCTTCTAGGTTCCAGAACTTGATCCATTAAATAATGGTGCTTCATCTAGGAAAAATCCATCTTGATTAACCATGCTCACTTGTGATCTACCTTTCATTATTTAAATTGTTCCTGAAGGAAACTGTGCTAATACTAATTGTTTAAAATATGATTATACTAAGAGGGTGAGGGGGTGAATTAGTATAATGGCTAATTTTAACCAATCAAAACACTTTAATGCATATATAATGTCAATCATATTAACAACATAGGAGCACATCATATCTATATGAAAGATTCTTTTATTATTAAATAATCTTGTAGGCACCAACCTATTATAATAATTTATCGACACCAACTAGAAGGAGACACCAATATCCTGAAATTATTTACTGGAACCAACCAAAAGAAGACATAAATCCCCTCAATTTCTTTACTGGCACCAACCAGAAAGAGACACCAATTCGCTAAAATGTTTTACTGGCACTAACCAAAATTGCATATCATATCCCTTTTTCATACATTTTCAAACTCAAATCCACAACTTTTCCAATTAATCTTTCTTATACAAATATATTAATCTCTAATCCAATTTGTTATTCCTCAAGATCTCTTTTGCTTCTACATATCACTCCCTGTTCTATATCTTTCAATTTTGTTCTATCCACAATCCATATATGCTACTTCTTTATTATGCACACCACTCCCTGTTCAGTATATTTCAATTATACATATAATATCAGCCTTTCTATTTAGAATTTATTCTTGGAATATTCCTTGATCACAAATCTTCAATAGAATTCATTTTTAGAGGTCTTCCACTTTTGGTCATGCAGAGCTTTGTTCAACTTCTTTGTTCTTTTTCTTCTTCGCACAATTGAACCACATAGATTGATTTATTACCTCTCCACTCCCAAATTTCTTTAGCTTATTTGTACTTAACTAAGTCAACAAATTCATGGAAAAGCCGACACTCCATGGAAAGCCAATCTAAAAAACTTAGATCATTGTTTTATTTGTATTGCTTGAAATCTAGTTTGGATGACCCAAATAAGACTTTCTTCCCATGGGCTTGGCCTTAAACTCACAAAATGTGACCAAGGTTAAGATATTTTCTACAAATTTGGGATACAAGTGTTTTGACAAAAACAAAACCTCAAATATATGCAAATCCCAAATGCCCAAATCCCCATTTTGAACTCAATAGAGCACTTAGCAATCTACTCTTCATGACGTAGGCCTGTGACCATTGGCTTAAAGATTTTATTGATTTATCTAAAATTATGGGAATCTGGGTCTTTATTATGTTGCACATTTGTTTAAAATGCGTACAAGTCGAAGGCTAGATATACTTCCCTTTATTTTGCATAGAATCTTAACCAAATCCTTTGGCTTATGTGAATTTGAATCTGGGTTCTGGCCACACTTTGCTTCACAACCAGATATCTAGATGCCATTCTTCCACATGGAACCAAAATCTCAAAACACTGGCTAGACTTATTTTTCCTTGTATCCAAATCTGGCCCATTTGTTAGTGACAATGCCACATTCACCTCCGGATGCTCGGATACTTTGATGCCTCTATTTCCTCCACATTGAACCATGATCACCAGAAAAATGACTAGTTTGCCTCTTTAATTGCATCCACATATGAACATTAATCTAAGGTACATGCTTCCTACACCCTTAGGCCACTATATTCCTAGATGGCCAGGTATGGACCCTACTTGCGATCGGCCCCCTCTAGAATTTCCATGTGGTGGAAACCTAGAAACACAAATCACATTGAAAAACTCAACCAAAATATTCCCTGGCATGAATTATGAGACTTCAAGAGTTTCCATGTTGAAACACTGAGAACCATTATGAATTTTCCACACAGTCATCTTGTCCAGATACTTTGATGCCTCTATTTCCTCCATGTGGAACCTACATGATCACTGAAACATTGACCAATATGCCTCTTCAATTGCATCTAGATATGAGAATTAAGCTAAGGTGCATGTTTCCTACACCCTCATACCACTGAATGCCTGGATGGCCTAGTATGGGCCCTACTTACGATCAACCCCCTTCAAAATTACTATGTGGTGGAAACTTGGAAGGACAGATTACACTAAAAAACATCACTAAACCAGTCTTTAGCGTGAATTCTAAGACTTCAAGAGATGCCACATCAAACCATTTTCAATGTCAATTGGACTAGGGAGTTAGAGAATAAATTCCTTTAAAAATATGTTACACAAACTACAACTTTGACAACATGCTATTCATAATGCTTCTCGACTATAATATCAATGAAAACAAACATTTAACAATCTCCCATGTTATTGGAATTTGACATCAATGACACTACAATTGACATCAATGACAACATATGTCCAACAACCTTTTCTTCTTAGTTATGAAATGCAAATACAAAGAAAATGTCGATCAGTATGGAGTTTCCATGGATACTATGGGCAGTGTCACTGAGACAAGATCTTCTATTTCCTTTGTTGTACTTCATAACACACTTCTAGATGCTTTACTAAACTTTGAAATAAAATAAATACAATAAGAATGGAACTCCTTCCTTTCTTAGTGCCCCAGTGTTTGACATGGTCTAACAATTGTCTAGGCTAGGGTTAATATTGTTGTATGCCTCAATGCCCAATTACAAGATAGGTTTATGAATCCTCTAGAATCTACTTAAAAATCCAGACATGATTAGCTCCACATGTGTGAGTAATGTGTGTTGACATGGAATCCACACATTTTCATGGTGGTAAATAAGATATGTCAACTTACATGAGGCATAATTGATCTAGGTGGCTCTAGAGAGACACACAGGACAAAGAGGGCTTATGAATGCTTGAAAATCAAAGTGCTCATAATGACTTTGACCTAGGACCAGAGCATAGGTCTTGTCGTCCTGATCGCGGAGGTGTGAACGGTTCGTCAATCCGAGCTCGTATGAGGGAGAACGGGCTAGTCAAAGTTGGTCTATGGGCCGGGTTTAAGTGTCCTACAATTTGACCAACCCCAAGGCATAAACCTAGATCCCGAAATCGGTCGAAATTGCGGCCTCATTAATTTTCCCAATGACCCTTATTTTCTAAAAATTTGAAAATGACCTCTATGTTATTAAAAAAATATATATATCAATAAATAAATAAATATATATATATGTATGTATGTATGTATGTATGTATGTATGTATGAGGTGGCAGGCCACCACCCCCACCACCCCCAAAAATACACATAACAACATATTAAATTTTTGGGCCAACGTCCATCACCTCCACTGGCCCTCCTGTAACCATAACCCACAATATTTAACAAAATAAAATATTCCAATGTGTTGGCGGCCATGACCTCGTTGGACCCTTCAACCTCCACCATATATTGTTATATGCCATTGTATTAATGGGGTGGGCACGAGCCATTGACGTTGGACCTGGCCCACACCCCGAAACACCCAACGTCGTTTATTAACGTACCACCACCATATTAATATGCCCCAACCTCCATAACAATGCTTGAATGTGGGAGATAAGGGACCGGCAAGGGTCAAACCTGACTAGCCCACATGGTCGGCCCCCAAGTGGGCAGCCCCAAAACAAAGTCAAACCAAATATTAACCTCCCACACCAAAAAAAAGAATAGGGCGCTAACTCAAAACGTTAATGCCGCCAACCTCCAATGGTAATGGTGTATGTTAGTGCAGGGTTGAAGGGGCAGGCCGCCCAATGTGGACCAAACCCCATTTAAAATTGCACGTTTTCAAAACAATCATGCAAAAAGGGAGGGGCGGGATTTGACCACCCGACCCCTTCTCAACCAATCCTATATTTTTACCATTACACCAACTAATTTCTTGGTATTTCCACCCTAAAGGTTATATAAACTCAGTAATTTCACCATTGCACACAATTCGAGATAGATGGAGGAAGCAGGAGTGGGCACGCTTTTTGAGACAAATTAATTATTTTTTTAATGTAGGAACCATGAATTTTGCAAGGGCCCTGAATTTTCACTTTGTCCGAATTTGACAAATTTTATATGGATTCAACACCTCTTGTCGCCACGAGTGCAATGGCATTGTCCGTTTCTCCATCAGATTTCTGCATTTTTCAGCCATTTTTTAGAATGCATGTGGAACCATGATCATTGTAAAAACAGGGAGCGAGACCATGAGCCTTGAAATTTTCCCGAGGTAAAATATTTTCATGTCGGAATATAGCCAAGTTTATACTTGTTTTTCATGGTTTTCCGCAGGGATCGCAATGGCATAATCACATTTTCCATCTGAGTTATAGATTTCCAGTCCACCCATGGAGCAGAATCTTTGAGGAATCCCGGGGGAATCTAAAAGATTCCTTAAGCCCCAGATTCTCCATTTCTCAGAATTTGGATTTTGGATAGTCGATTTTGCACTACTCGACGCCACAAATCTGATGGTACATTCAAATTTGTCATTCTCTCTTTCTATTCTTCAGCCACTTTTCTAAATGCCAGTGTAGATGTCCACATTCATGTTCATGTGATCAATGCAGTGAGATCGATGGTCCGAACAGCTTTAACAGTGTGACATTCACTTCTTCAGATGGCCCCTGGTTGTAAGGTATATGATGTGTTCATGTACTTCTTTTTTATGCATTGTGCTGCATAGATCCTTGATTGATGTTGATGCAGGATCTTGTTTATTACATGTTTTCATGAGTCCTTGCTTGATGTGATGCGGAATATTGTATGTGATGTACTTGCTATCATGATTCAGCATGTTATGTGTTGAGATCCCTTGTTGTATGTTGATGGGATACTCTTATTTTTGTCATGCATGTTTTTGCATTGAGATCCCTTTTATGCCATGTTGGCGGGATGCTCATCATGCATGAGTTTTGTGTCAGACTGATAGGAGCCTTTAAACTAAGAGTTTCGGTAGTGGAACATCTCTTAGAGCCACTCCTGCGCGAGAGCATTTTCCTTGTATGATAGTGACATCACCTCTTGTGTATATCATTACTATTGACAACACTTAATGCAGCAGCCTACACCATCTTGACACCGAGTCCCAGAGACGTAGTCCCTCCTGGACGAACTTCATTATCAACGCTTATGTTTTCATGTGTCCTGATGATTGACATGTTCCTCTTCTTTACAGCATGTAGATTTATTCATTAATGTTCTTTTAAAAATGCAATTTAACACATCATGAAAGTAAAAGGTCTTGGAACGGTCCTTCATCACACCTGGACCTAGATCAAGTGGTATCAGAGCAGTTTTTGTGTTGATGTGAATTTTAGTGTGAACAATGGAACGTGCAGTGACAGAGGATGAAAGAGTGATGTATGAGACCATGCTCAACATTTTCAAAAGAGTGGAAATCATGTATGAAACTCTACAGAAAGAGACAGAGTAAAAGGAGCGATTGCAGCTTCAGTTGCAAGCCACGAAAGAGGCCCTGGAAGAATTGAAGAAAAACAAACATAATCTTAAAAAAGAGAACGATGAATTGAATATGCGCCTACATGAAGAGAAAGAGGAAAAACAAAGTTTGCTACGATAGCTGCAAGCAAAGGACGAGGCCTTGGAAAAGTTGCAATCTGACCCATGCGAGGTAAAAAGTAGCTCTCCATCTTCATCTATGTTTACTGATGATGATTTCGCTTTTTTGAAAATCATACCACAAGAATTGGCTCCAAATTGTTGAAGAGAATGGGGTATGAAGGAAAAGGCTTGGGAATTAATGGCCAAGGCATTGTCAATCCCATCAAAGTAGAGGAATTATTGTGTTGAACAGGACTTGGATATGTCAAAAAGGAAGTTGTGGAATGCACCATGATAGTTAGCGAACCACCAACAACAGATGATGAGTAGCCCTCATCAGTTCTTTCCAAATCAAAAGAGGAGGTACAAGATGTTGATTTCCTTTCGGTTTCGTATTCACATAGCATGAGTTCTATTGGAGATTTGGAGATCCCGATTACAGGGACAAACATGAGGCTCCTTACAAAGATGAGCCACGAGGAGAAAGAAGAACTTGGTGTTAATAACCAAGTCATAACTCAACCTTTGGAGGTTGTGCACAAACATGAATTTGCAAGCTCAGGATACACTAAAGGAGAATGGTCAAAGGTGTCAGAGTTTTCCGAGACATCGTTGAAATCGTTGAGGAAAGAGAATGATGGGAACACATCCCCATCACCCCATGACAGTTTCCATTGCAGGGAGAGAGCTAAGGCAAGCTCTCATTGCCATAATTACACCAGAGACAGCAAGGAAAGGTATAACCACTCTCAGCATTCAAATGTTCATTTCGGTTATGATCATGTTGTTAAGAATGAACGTAAAACATGGGATCAAAAAACATGTACCTTTTGTGGATTCCATAACCATACATTTTCTAAGTGTTGGAAAATAATGGCAACACTCAAAAGGATGAGGTGTGAAAGACCCTCTCAACAGCATGAAAAGAAACAGGTTAAACAAATATGGAGGAAGAAGATGTACTACAATCATTGCGACAGAAATGACCATCAAAAAGCCACTTGTTGGAGGCTCCATCTAGAGCAGCGCCTTAAAAACAAAGCATCGATGCGTGAACCAAGTGAAGCGATTGCTTGACAAGAAAAACCACCTCAAGGAGGTGACCCATTCACATTGATAAGTGAAAATGGTTTCTAGACATGTTGTTGTTTCATGGTCATTCTTTTGTAAATCATTTGTTGCATTTTAAAATGTAAGAGTGATGATGTGTTTCCATCACTTGTTCAACAACAATGATGTTTGGTCATATTCCGAGTTGCATTTTACACTCTGAAAGTGATATTATGTTTCCATTATTTGTAAAAACAATAGTGTTTGGCCTTATGTATGTGAATCATGGGTTGTAGTAATGATGTGTTTTCCATCACTTGTTGAAGCAACAATGATATGTTGGCCTTGTTGTCATAGCTGAGATATTGCATCCATCTTGATGTAAACCTGACCACTGGGTATGTGTTATAAACTCGTGGCAAGTGTGGGACATTTGGGTGATTAGTTAGTCATGTCAATCAGGCATGTAATTTACGAAACAATTTACTACAAGTTGCAGATGTAGCAAGTGGTGACTCATCGCTTAAGACTCTGAAGAACAAAGGTGAAGGAGATGGAAGCGAGACTTTTTCAGGACGCTTGTGATGCAGACAAGGTACAGAGAAGTTGCAGATTATTTTTCATGCTTTTGGAGGACCAAAAGCTCCTCAGTGGGGAGGATTGATCCAGGTGGCTATAGAGAGACACACAGGACAAAGAGGGCTTATGAATGCTCGAAAATCAAAGTGCTCAGCATGACTTCAACCCAGGACCAGAGCGTAGATCTCTTCGTCCTGATCGTAGAGGTGTGAACGGTTTGTCAATTCGAGCTCGTATGAGGGAGAACGGGCCAGTCAAAGTTGGTGTGTAGGCTAGGTTTAAGTGTCCTACAATTTGACCGACCCTGAATCATAAACCTAGCTCCCAAAATTGGTCGAAATTGTGGTCTCGTTAATTTTCCCAATGACCCTTATATTTGTTTTTCATGGTTTTACGTAGGGATCGCAATGGAAAGATCAAATTCGCCATCTGAGTTGCAGATTTCCAGTCCATCCATGGAGCAGAATCTTTGAGGAATCTTGGGGAGCAGAATCTTTAAGGAATCCTGGGGGAATCTAAAAGATTCTTTGAGCCCTGGATTCTCAATTTCTCATAATTTGGATTTTGGACAATCGATTTTGCACTACTCGATCCCAAGAATTCGATGGTACATTTAGATTTTTCATTCTCTCTTTCTATTCTTCAGCCACTTTTCTAGGTGTCAATGCAAATGTCCACATTCATGTTCATGTGATCGATGTTGTGAGATCAATGGTCCGAACAGCTTCAGTAGTGTGACATCCACTTCTTCAGATGGCCCCTGGTTGTAAGATATATGATGTTTTCATGTACTTCTTCTTTATGCATTGTGCTACACAGATCCTTGATTGATGTTAATGTAGAATCTCGTTTATTACATGTTTTCATGATTCCTTGTTTATTGTGATGCAGAATCTTCTAATGTACTTGTTATCATGATTTGGCATGTTATGTGTTGAGATCCCTTGTTGTATGTTGCTAGGATACTCTTGTTGTTGTCATGCATGTTTTTTCATTGAGATCCAATTTATGCCATGTTGGCAGGATCCTCATCATGCATGAGTTTTGTGTCATACTGATAGGAGTCTTTTGACTGAGAGTTCCGATAGTGGAACATCTCTTAGAGCCACTCAGGAGGGCATTTTCCTTGTATGATCGTGGCATCATCTCTTGTGTACATCATTACTATTGATAGCACTTAATGCAGCGGCCTACACCATCTTGACATCAGTGCCCAGAGATGTAGTCCCTCCTAGACGAACTCCATTATCAATGCTTATGTTTTCATGTGTCCTGATGATTGACATGTTTCTCTTCTTTAAAACATGAAGATGTATTCATTAATGTTCTCTTAAAAATGCAATTTAACACATCACGAAATTAAAAGGTCTTAGAAGGATCCTTTGTCACACCCGAACCTAGATCAATAACTTCCACATATCAACTCCAACTGAGGTGATCTTCATGCCATTTAAAATCTCCCAATGTATGGAACACATTGAGAAGCTAAAAACTTTACTTGTAAATTTTGATCACAAAAATGTGGTTTAAGGCCCTAAAACAATGGTCCAAAAGGTTTTTTAAACCAAAATGAACAAAGTGGGACATACGCCTAAAATGGACCCTACAAACCAATAACTCTAATTTTTCCACCTAGAAAGTACTAAAACAGATGATAATTTATATAATGATCCATTCTAAATCAATATAAAATAAAATGAGGAAGATACCAAGATAAAATCTATTATGCAACTTATATTGTTGGGTCTTGAAAATGTCATTCATTTCCATTACACTTTTACTATTATGTCCATTATATCACCTCCATTCCACTACTATGTCACTACATTCATCCCACTGTCATTATCATTGGGCTACATTTATGTTTTTCCAAACTTTATTAATTCTTAGACTTTTTAAGTGAATTTGTGGTTAAAAATTAGAAAATAATGTGCATATGCTTATACCTAACAAGTCGGTTGAGATTGTTGACATGTGTAGGTTAAAAGGAGGCTTCTAGAAGACCTTTATGTGGCACTCTAAGGCCAAATTCGAATTTGAGTGGAAAGAATCATGGGATCATGAGGATATGTGTCACATCTCCTAATTGTATTGAAACTTTAAGAAGACATGTGTCTTATCAGTTCCTATTTTGATTAGGACTTTAGACGCAGAGGGAGAAATTCATGGGCTCTCATTAATGAGATGGCTTCTCATCTTTTTGTATAAATAGGAGATCTCTCTCCTTCATTTGGGAGTTCTTAGTCTTAGCTTAGCTTGGCTTTTAGTTCTTTAACTTGGAGTTTGTAGTTCTTCCTCGATGGCTTTGGAAAGATTTGTTGTACTTTGTAATTTTGAAGAATTTGAATAAAGCTTTGATGTTCTCAACATGGAAGGAGATGTGAAGTAGATGTCATAGAGCACATTAGAATGTAAGGTAAAGTAGATTTTATTTTGTAATTTTTCTTTGATTTCATTCATGTCTGTCATTTTATTGCTTTCAAGTTTGATAGTTTATATTTTCCATTCATACAATTTTAATTCATGCAAGTGTGTTCAACCGGTTGATTGTAGATTAATTTTTCTTTACATGTTTTTGCATCAAATAGTGACATGAGATTTGCCTCTCTGCTAAACTTTTTCTTAAGCTTTTCAATTTTAATTACGCTTTGATTTTAGTCTTATTTATTTGTTTTTGTTAGTTAGTTTAGATATAAAATTCTTCACGACATTTGATGTTATCTCCAGAGCCATGGCTTAACCCTGAAAAGCTACTTGGCGAGCTATCAGATTATGAGTGAAATAATTTGATTTTACTTTCATTTCTGCAATTAGATATCAGGTCCTTCATGACATTTGATGTTATCTCCAGAGCCATGGCTTAACCCCGAAAAGCTACTTGGCGAGCTATCAGATTATGAGTGAAGTGATTTGATTTTACTTTCATTTTTGCAATTAGATATCAGGTTCTTCATGTTATTGATGTTATCTCCAGAGCCATGGCTTAACCCCGAAAAGCTACTTGGCGATCTATCAGACTATAAGTGAAGTGACTTGATTTTACTTTCATTGCAAGTAGGTAAGTTAGATATCAAGTTCTTGATGTTATTTGACGTTATCTTCGGAGCCATAGCTTAACCCCGAAAAGCTACTTGGCGAGCTATCGGATTATAAGTGAAGTAATTTGATTTTGCTTTCATTTAGATATTAATTCTTCATGTTATTTGACGTTATCTCCGGA
>APFE030668936.1:0-14341 GCA_000404065.3 Pinus taeda | reverse complement strand
GAAATATATCCATGTATTCCTTGAGAAGTCATCTATAAATGATACATAGTACACAGACTTACCCAGTGATGGAACCTTCACAGGTCCAAACACATCATTATGCACAAGTTCTAATATCTGTTTCGTCCTCTTACTACCAGAGGGGAAACTCACCCGATTCTGGTTCCCATATACACAATTTTCACATAAATCAAAATCTAGAGAGCTATTACTCATACCTTCTACCATACCTTTACCATGAAGTATCTGAAGGCCCTTTTCTCCAATATGTCCAAGCCTTTGATGCCACAACATGGTATTCTCTCCAGAGACCACTAGATTTTCTGTTCCACTTTCAGGAACCACGGAACTATTGCACCCATCAATAACAGTGCTAGCTTGCAGCTTGTACAGAGTTTCAATCTGAACTCCTCACATCAATACGAGTGCTCCCCAAACCATCTTGCAGGTATCCTTCTTGAACACTATTTTTACACCTGCATCATCCAACTTGCCAACAGAAATAAGATTTCTAGCTAATGAAAGAATATGTAGAACACCTGGAAGTGTTCTAACCCTTCCACCTTGCAACTTCAACTTTACTTTTTCACGACCAACAATTCTAGTCTTCCTGTCATCCCCCAAGAAGGCATCACCACCATCATATTTCTCATACTCACAAAATCACTCTCTATGGGGAGTGAAGTGAGAGAATGCACTTGAGTCAATCAACCATACCTCATGATCTATAGGTGTACTTGAAAAAGCCAAGTACACATCCCCACCTTCATCTGAAGTGGTTTTCGCCTCTGCGGAAAGAGCCTCATTAGATCCCTTTCCTTTTTCAGGAGATTTAGATTTACAGTCCCTTTTGTAGTGCCCTTCCTTTCCACATTTCCAGCACACCACCTTTACAGGTTTTCCTAGAGATTTAGATCTCCCTCTAGATTTAAATATCCCACTTGATGACTTATTTTTGTTTCTGTTCTGGGACCGTCCTTGTACAGAAAAGGCATCACCATTCTGGCTCTCCATATTTTTTCATCTCATCTCCTCCATCAGCAAGGCTAAGACTATTTCATCAAAATGCAAGGCAGTTGCATTGCTACCTATTGAAATAGCCAAACTATCCCACGAATCTGGTAGAGAACACAAAAAACTGATGCACTTATCTTCATCTGAAATTTTAATATCAACAGATGATAACTGACTTACCACAGTATTAAATACATTCAGATGCTCTGTCACTGAGTCTCCATCTTTCATCCTCAGGTTATACAGCTTTTTCCGCAGGAACAGTTTATTCACCAGAGACTTAGATTGGTACTAAGTCCCTAACTTGTCCCACAAAGCCTTCACCGTAGCTTCCCCTGATACATTCAGCAATACTGAATCTGAGACACATAATCGTATTGTGCTCTTTGCCTTCCGATCCAACTTCTTTCGTTCTTCATCTGACACTCCCATTGGTTTAGTACACGGATCTACCGCTATCCATTGATCTTTATCCACCAACAGATCCTCCATCTTGAGTTTCCACAACTCAAAACTCTAACCATTAAATTTCTCGATCTCTATCTTTTCATTGCTCGCCATCTTCTTTCACCACCAAAATCGATCTCACATATCTCCCACTGAACAGGGTCTACCACAGACCCGAGCGAAACCCCTCAGCAACAAAGGCGATGCCTTGGAGCCAAAACAACTCTGATACCAAATGTAGGTTTTAACCCTGTACATAAATTACCTGCATACGAATTCTAAAACACATAAAGTAAATAATGCGAGAAAATAACACATAAAACACATATACATAGAGATTTTCCCCTAGATCCCAAAACCGAGACTACCAACTTGAATTTTCATTATGTTCCTTTCAATGTTACAATACAAATTTATACATGCCGAAGCATCCAATACTATGGACCGAAAATCATTGTGTCCAATACCATCGACCGAAAAACATCACGTCCAATACCATGGACTAAAAACTATCGCGTCCAAAAAAATGTGCGAAAATCATGCACAAAACCATAGGTGGGTTTGCCCAACCTAACATAGGGTCCAAAACCAAAATTTTTTGGGGCGCTGCCTCAGACCCCATAAAGTGGGGTTACGGGTGCCCTTCAAACCCCCTGTTAACTACGTGGAAAGAATATAACACAACCCAACAAGTTTCCATTCTTTTTCGATGAATTTGGTCGTGCTCCCTCGGATTCTAGTTTTCCTTGATTTGAAAGTTTATTGTTCTATAGGCTCCACCTATTCCACCTGATCTACCCAACTCGCCCTATAGGCTAGATCTAGGGGGATAACTAATTCATTTTACTTTGGATCCTATGACACCACATCATACTCTCTTGTTTCTCCTTAGTCCAACTCTAGGTTAATAGCAATTTCATCTTTCATTAAATCCTATGATTCTACATCTTGTTTAATATCCCTTAGTTCTTTTTCTAATTGTTTGAGCTCCTCCATAAGCTAGTTCAAGGCATCTGGCTCAACCTTTATAATGATGTGGTGTTCTTCCTCGACACCAACCTGACAAGTTGACTTGCATTGGTGTTTCCTTGCTTCCCATGGTTGTTTCGGGAAATAAGTTGGGATATGTCTTATTTCGAAAGAAATCTACATTGAAAAACTACGATTTCCTAATTCAACTTTTTGTCATTTAGTAGGAATTTTCACATGTTAAGTTTATTTCTACAGGATACCATTTTTTCAAGTCCATTTCCACACATATACTACCATATGTGACAATTCTTTAGTTTGTTGTTTCTTCACTTCTAAAGTGGAATTTCCCAAGAGCATTTCCAATGGTTCAAAGAGAAGATAAACCCCAAAGATGCAAGGGAAAATTTGGAATTCTAACCCAAGTAAGGGTTGAAGATAAGGCATATGTCAAAGCATCAAAGGAGGAGTCTACCAGGGAAAATTTTAAGGATGGAAATTTATTTTAAAGTTTATAAACCTTGGAGAATCTCACTAATACATAATATGCAATTTGTAAAATGTTTGTAAATTCTTTTGTAAAAGTATTCAAATTTCTAATAATTTTATGTAGTCTCTATATAAAATTTTAGCGATTCTTAAGGTAAAACAATTTTATAATATAAAATTTGAGCAAATAATTTTAGAAAAAATGGAAATTAATGAATCTTTTTTTTGGAAAAGGCATGGAAAATTAGCCCACTTGCGAATATTAGCCCTTAAAATTTTCCTTAGAGTCTACTATTTCATGGATAAAATAGACTGAACCCAAAACCAAGGACTTGATTTTAAAATCAAATCCTTGTCTTCAACAACACCAAATACTATGATGAAAAACTCTTTTAAACAAGGAAAAACTAAAGCTTCTTCTTTAATCTTAGTTTGTTAGGAGTATGAAATCCATTTGTGCAAGTTGAATGCGTGTGGTTATGAACCACTGAGGTGACATATTGAGGCAGTTGAATTGTAGGAAGTTGCCTTAGTTACAACATCTTTCCCGGGTGGAATGGAAATAGTGAAAGCCGCCTAAACTAACAAACAATTAAAAGAGGCTTGCACAATGTCTTTGAAACAAGGCTTCCCTAAATTTCCAGAGGAGAGAGGAGGGAAGCAAGCTTCCATGGAATGAAGAAGGGCTACAATCAGATTCGAAGGAGAGGCTCCAAGGAAGGAGGTTGTAACACATACAATTGGAGACACCACCATTAAGCCAAAATTGTAGAGGGAAACATCGTTAGCAACAAGATATACCACAACATTAGTGGATTTGGAGTAGGAAAAATGAGGGGAAAGTGCCTTCCATACCAAGCTAGGCCATTAAGGATGAGGCTTCCTATGTGTGTAACCAACCCGTGATTGTAATTGCCTATAAACAAAGCTAGAGGAATTTGATCATAAAAGAAATTATTGAAATTGTAAGTTTTCATTACTAGATTTGTGTGGGCCTAATAATTTAGAACACGTGTTTCTTTCTAAAAAAATCATAAATTCAAATCCAAAAAAATATATATATACACATTCACATACTTTTACAATCAAAATGAAACGACAACATAAATAGAATACACCACAAACTATTACCCCTTTTAACTTATCATTACAGTTATAAATATATTTTAAAATGATTTTACAATCCAAATGAAATCACTGTTTAGAATACGCTACAAACTATTACCCTTTTTTAACTTATCGTTATAAATATTTTTAAGAATAATTGGATTAAATGATAAATAGTTATGTGTTTTTTCATCATTAAAACACATTATATATCATGTCAACAAATATTTATATAATCTCTTTTCATCTTTTCCATTAAATATCACTCTATTCTCATATGTTTAATATTTACTTGCTAAATATTATCAAAGAGATTTAGGGATGCCAGTCCATGCTATATACCTAGTATATAGTAGGTTTGGAAATTCGTGTTCGAATGACGCAATGCATGACGTGGATTTCACGAACCTCAATGGTATTGTCTCGCTATAAGGATCAACCCTGATGAGATGAAACCGCCAAAGGTAACAGTGAATTAGATTAGTCGTAGTCTGTCTGAGCTATGGAAAGAGATCAGGTGAAGGTATTGGGATCTTGGGCGAGTCCTTTCTCCCACATCGCGAGAATGGCTCTGGATGTAAAAGGCATACCTTACGAATACGTGGAGGAGGATTTACAGAACAAATCTCAGCTTTTGTTGCAGTCCAATCCCGTTCACAGGAAGATCCCAGTGCTCATTCACAACGGCAAGACCATCTGTGAGTCGCTGATAATCCTCCAATACATCGATGAGACATGGGAGGGTTCAGTGAGCCTGCTGCCCAAAGATCCATATCAACGAGCTATTGCCCGCTTTTGGGCTGCCTTCGTTAATGATAAGGTAACAGGAACTCATCCTGATTAGATTTAGATTTGGGGAATAGGTTAGAATCCATTTTGGGAATATGTATGTCAGAATCCAGTAGGTCCTTGGTTAACCTGTTGTTTGTTAGATTTTTAAATATTTTGGGAATCTATAATATACTGCCTTTGTTAATGATAAGGTAACAGTTTCACTAGAATTTAGGAATTTATGTAGGTGGAGGAATTGTCTTCACCTGAATTTAGCCAAAATAATTTCAAAAAATCTTATAAATACAGTGTTTGAATCATGTTTTTGATGATAGAAATGAATTCAGCACCATCAAAAATCTTTAGATATGAAGTTTGATAATTTTTACTTAGATTTACTGAAAATATATCAGAATTTGAGAAAACTGTAAAGTCAACATCATTGCTGTATATCAGATTTCTGAATATTCTCCCAACATTACTGGTGTAAGTTAAATTTTTAAATATTCTCCAATTTCAATGTTGTATATCAGATCGCAATCTATACTATGAAACAAATGCCCATCTGCCTGATTTGCTTAACAAATAATTTGATTAAATGAAAGAATACTGATTGCTACTGTTCTGGAACAGTTGAGTCCTTCACTTCGAGGGACGTACAGAAGGCCCGAGGGAGAGGAACGCCAGAAGGCCCAGGAAGAAACACTGGCAAACATATCTCTCTTGGAGGAAGCTTTCGGCACCGCCTTTGATGGATTGAAGGGAAACCCTTTTTTCGGGGGAGAGCAGATTGGATGCGTTGACATTGTGTTGGGATCTCGAGCTCGGTGGCTTCAAGTGGTGGAAGAGATGAGTGGAGTGAAATTGGTAGATCCTCAGGCCACTCCTCTGCTCCACGCTTGGTTTCACCGTTTTCTTAGCGTCTACTGTGTCGAGAAATCGCTACCGCAATTCGAGAAGCTTCTTGCCCGTGGATACCAAATCCAAAAAAGTAACTGAAGGCGTAGATATGGGAATTTTTAAAATCTTGCCAGAATTTCAGGGTTTTTTTTAAGTGGGGCCGAGTCCCATCACAAGCTCTATAGAGCCCATATGTTTACATTTATTCACAATATATTTATAAAGTAACTGAAGGCATAGATATGGGAATTTTTAAAATCTTGTCAGAATTTTAGGTTTTTTTAAGTGGGGTTGAATCTTATTTTAAGCTATATAGAGTCCATATGTTCACATCTATTCACAATATATTTATATTTATGACATATATACATGATGCAGGATTGACTCTATAGCTAACAATATGCTGCCTAAGCAGCCGACATGTACAGAGAATCGATCCCAGATAGAAAGACCACAAGCCATCCTTCCTACCACACCTACCACACCGGCTACACAACCATGTGCATTTTGTGGGTTTTTATAAACTACCGGGTAGAAATGTGTAAATTTATTGTCTTTCTCAAATTCCCAGAAAATTACTCATCTTATTTTTTGCACACGATTGGAAAATTTCAGAACAAAACCACCCATTTTCACACATCACTACTAGTCAGTTTGAGATCAGTTTGAGATCTGCAAAAATTTTAATGGTATTTGATGAACAAATTACCGATCACTAGCGATTTACTTATCAAATCCCATAGCTGCTGTACACAATAACCCCAGCTGGTGCGAAAGCCGAGGAGGCAGGGTTCTACACGGTAGCATTTATTATTACAATATTCAGGTCTCCTGTAGCATGTTGTCATGAATGCATAAAATAACCAATGATATGAACATGGGGTGAACTATAATTTCTTAATATTTTTGTGAAATTTACTAACTGTAGTTTAATGAGATTGTTGTTTTAAAAGTTATGGAAATTCTGATTATATTTTGAAAAAATTTAATAGAGATTTTTGTAAATCCAAACTACAGTTGTTAAATTTTAAAATTATTCCAATCACTTTTGACCATCCAAACAATTCCTCTTCCCCTCAATAAACTACTCCAATTTTAAAACCTTAGCAAGGAAGCAGGATTCTACACAGTAGCATTTATTATTACGATATTGAAGGCTCCTGTAGCATGTTGTCATTAATGGTATTTGTTTATGCGTCTTCTCAACATGTTTACGTATGCATAAAATAACCAATGAGATGAACATGAGGTGAACCATATTTTTTAATATTTTGAGAAATTTTAATTTGGTTGGTTTAGGGATTGTGTGATATGAAGTCGATTCCCACCATTATGATTATAATTTAATTTTTAATTTTTATAGACTAATACAGTTTGAATTAAATTAAATTAAAATAGTTTGTAAAAAAATACAGATTTATTATAATCGATAATAAGTAAGATTTTAAGAACGGTTATCTTATTTACTTATAAAAATAAAAAAAAAAAATAAAATTATAAAAAAAATAATTAAATATATTTTATTATTAAATTTTATTAATAAAAAATAAAAAAAAATTATATATAATTAAATCTAAAAAAAATTATTTTATTTTTTATAATGCCTTTGTTATAATAATTATGGATTATCCAATACCATATGTGCAAAATTATAACTCACTTCATAATAACATTGTTTATATAGTATTTTTTTTAATTAATAGATTTACTTAAAACCAGAAAAAGACATTGATATTTTAGAGATAAATCTCAACTTTTGATTTGTGTATATTACTATTAATATTTTTTGGAGGTTAAACAAGTGTCCTCCACTTAATAATTATTGATAATTAAATTAAAATTCTAAAATTACTATTCCAAAATAAACATACTCAACCCAAAATTTAAATATAAAAAGTAAACATACTTTTGTATTTTTTTTAAATTATGATAATAATAAATTATGTTTATTTTATGAGTTACATTGAATTTGGAAATAAATTTTATATAAAAAATAATTCAAAAGTTATTCAGAGTCAAATAAGTCTTGGTAATTTTATAATACCATTCGCTCTTTGGCTTAGTATGAAAGAGATGTTGTAATGTTCAATTCTGTTATGTAAACATTTTGACTAGGTCAAATTACATAAAATTAAAATAATAACTTGAAAACATTTTTACTTGGTTAAAATAAAATAAAGATAACTTCATGGTATTCACCCATGGCATGGTATTGACCTATATTCATGTAGAATATAACTTATTTAAAGGAGAAATTAAACCATCATAGGTCTATCTTAACTCTGAATCTCCCAAACCTTAAGAGGGATCAAATCGCCTAAAATATAAACCTCTTTTAAAGTGACATAAAATTTAATCCCTCTCAATAGTAAATCAAAAATTAAAATAAATCTGAATTAATATATTCAATATGAAACCGAATCTCTCAACTTCAATTTAATAATTATATATATTAATTATAACTTTTTTTTTTTTTCCCCTTCCGAAAAGATTTCATATTTTTAATCTCTATATTGATTACCTGTATTTTATAACAAATTGCTAGCGAAAATGTAACACAAGGGTCTTTTTATTGGCTTCGTTTCCATCTTGATTTGTCTTTTAAATAACGCTAAAATTAAACTCAAAAATTCTAATTTGAAAATATCCCCTTACACATTGAAAGGGGTATTTATTTGTTGTTGAATATAAAATAAAAAAAAAAAAAAAAAAAAAACAAACAAACAAACAACAACCAAACCAAACAAACAAAGACAAACTTTAGAAGATTTAGGCGTCTTTTGATTTTATGATTTAGATACATGTAGTATTATATTCAGATTTTATGAAAATATATATCGACTAAAATTGCCAGAAATATTTTTGTAGCTTGTATAAGTAAGTATATAAATAAATATATATATATATATAATTATATTTTAAGGAAATTTGATTATAAATGAAAAAATAAGTATATTTATATATATAAAAGGAATGGTAGAGGAGAAAGAGTTTTCAAAGTGGGACTTAGTGTATTTGAAGGATAAAAGAGAGATGTATTCATTTTCTAGGAATTTTTTTTTTTAATAATGAGATTGAACAGTGGAAGGCCTAAAGGAATCAAGGAAGAGAGACTTGATAGGTGGTTCTATGGTTGAAAGTCATATCTCTAAAAAAAATATTGGGTTGGTTTATTTAGGGTTTTCATTCCATGAGGTAAGGTTCTAATAACTTCATAACAAGTTTGTACACTTCTTTTTTTTTTTTTTTTTTTATAATATGGTGAATCCTAAAGCCATCTTTTTTTAGTTTTATGGAGCTTTTAATCTATAGGATTAGTTCTACATTGATTCATTAGGGCATTTGAACGAAAAGTAGCATGTCTTCTAACATTTCTTTCTCTTTTGAGATCCAAACAATCTAAGATTTCTTTGGAATGTATCTGGATGTTTACATAATGTGATGGTGGAAACCCACATAATGTGATGGTGGAAACCCTAGATCAAATTGTTAAGAAATCAAAGTACTTGAATATTATGGTTGATTCCTCTTACTTAATAATTACTTGTGAATATTTGTTCACTTTTATTACTTAATTATGTTTTCTTCATCAAGCAATTGCTAAAAACATAAAAAACATGAAAATCACAAGAACACAAAGAACACAAGATGTAGGCTCCACACTAGGGAAAACCCCTCCAAGGGGAAAACCCAGTCAACTCTTCTCTTTTTATAGAATCATATCAAAATGAGACATCTAAGACTCAAAGACCAAAACCAAGGCCTTCACAAGCACTAAGTCAACCCTCCTTTAGAACCTTCCGCAAACAAGTCAAAGTCCACAAAGTCAATGCTAGTCAAACTTAACCAAATCTAGTCAACCTCGAAATTTTGGCCCTGCAACTCAGATCTGCAATTCGGTTTTGCAACTCGCAAAATAACCGCATAAATCTCGCACGTGTGGGCAGAAACAAGCAAAAAAATAGTTTTTCCTTTCTTCCTTTGTTTTCTTTCTTCCTTGGCCTCCACACTTCCTTTCTTTCTTAGAGATCGAACTTGTGTGAGTGAGTGTGCAAATGAGGAAAAAGTCTCTTCCTTTTATAGCCATCCATGTAGTTGAATTGGGCCTCTCCTAGGCCGACTCCTCCTAGCAAGGCCAACTTGGTCTTGGGGATCAAAATGACTCTTTTAAACTCAAAAATAATATTTTTCTTTTGATACAAAATAATCTAAATGATAATTTGACACAAGATGAATTTTCTTCTTGACTCAATAAAACCTAGAAGCGTGAAGAACATGCATGACTAGAATAATAATAATAATAATATATTTTTTTTCTTTTTTCTCTTTTCACAAGAAATATATATTGATACAAGTACAAAGACAATTATGAAGACCTAACCTAGTTACATTTTTCAACACTCTCTCTTAACTAGGGAGGTATTCATAGTTCCACAACAAGGTACAAGGATACACAAATCGAAATATTCTCATAAGAAGAGTCAAATTGATAAGCAATCTTTAAGCATTAACATCATGACCAACATTGTCAAATTTCAATATAACAAGGCCTTGAATAACAAGATCTAACTCTTCACTAGATTAGAGCACAATTCTGGGAGGCATACATATGAACACCATCACCACAACCTCTCAAGGCACATACCCCATCTCGATGTTCACCAGGTTTTTCATTCTAGGATTATTCTTCTCTTGGATTCCCAATCCAAGAATATCAGTCCTCTTCGACTAGTCTTATGTTGGATACCCTACCTCATCCTCAAAGAATATCGATCCATGAGACTACTTCTATATTGGATTCCCAATACTCAGGAAGTATCAGTCTCATATTCTTATCCAATCCTCCATTCTCCCTCCCAGTGCCTTAACTAGACTTACGGCTGTTTGTCCTAGCCTAGTGCATGACACATGGAGAATGCAGTGTCCCTCATCATTCCCTCTCAACTAGGGAGGAGATATCTACAAGTCCAAGCTTGTTTTCAAGTACTCATGCTTCTTATTCAAAAGAGTCTTCATCAATATATCAACTACTTATTCATCTGTGGAGATGTATTGTAGCTTTACGACCCCATCATGTACCAAGATTTGAATATAATGATACTTATTATTGATATGCTTTGTCCTAGAATGAAAAACTAGGTCCTTAGTCAAATTTATGCAACTCTAGTTGTCACAATGTATAATGGTAGGGTCCAATGGTCCTTCAAACAAATTTGAAGTAGCTTTTGAAGCCAAATAACTTCTCTATTGGCTTCACTTGTTGCAATATATTTAGCTTTAACACTACTTAATGCAATGGTATATTGTTTCTTATTCAACCATGAGATCATAGATGATCCCAAACTAAAACACCCACCAGTAATGCTTCTTCCATCTATCTCACTGCCACCCCAATCAAAGTCTGTATAGCCTAATAACTGCATCTCATTACGAGCATATCTTAGGTAGTGATGTATCGTCCCATGAAGATATCTCAAAATATGTTTAGCTGTTATCCAATGATCATGCCTTGGAACCATCTAAAATTGACTAAGAACATTTACTAAAAAACATATGTCAAGCTGAGTGTTCACAAAATACATCAAGGAGCCAATCAATTGTCCGTAAGATGTTGGATCAACAAGGCTTGAATCTACACTACTTAACTTCTTCAAATTTGTGATCGTCATAGTGGTCATCAATTTACTGTCCATCATGCCAAACCTCTGCAATATCTTGATCATTTATTTCCCTTGACTAAGATAGATCTCACCGAGTTTTTTCCATACTTCTAATCCCAGTTAGTAATGCATAATCCCCAGATCCTTCATGTCAAATTCAGCTTCCAGTTGCTTCTTACATTCTTGAATACGATGCTCTACACTTATGACTAATAATTCATCCACATATAGTAGTATGATCACAGGTTCATTCTTGACCATCTTGATGTAGATATTAGGATCTACAGAACTCTTGACAAAATCAAGTCTTAGAATATATGCATCCATTCTTGCATATCATACTATAGGGGCTTGCTTCAAGCCATACAGAGCCTTCTTTAATTTGTAGAGATTTGTTTCCTTATCATGGACTTCAAATCCCTGGGTTTTCTCTATGTAAACTTCTTCATATATCATTTCACTCAAAAAATTTGTCTTAACATCCATTTGATAAATGTTCCATCCCATAGTAGCATCCAAAGAGATTAATGATCTAATGGTTGTATATATAGTTGTAGGAACAGAGGTTTCTTCATAATCAATTCCTTCCTTTTGAGAGAATCCTCTTTCCACAAACCTTTCTATATACTTGTCAATGCACCCATCAACTACATGTTTGATCTTGTATACCCATTTGGATGTGGCAACAGATTTGTTACTAGATCTTGGAAAGATTTCTAAGCCATCATTTTTCATTATAAATTGGTATTCTTCCTTCATTTCATTCCTCCATTCTTGATGTTCGGTTGCTTTCTCATAAGTAGTGGGTTTTTCTTTAATAAGATTAGTCATGTAAGCTATGTAAACTAAATATATTTTAGGCTTCTTTCTTTCTCTGAATGTTCCCCTTGTTGTTGCATGTCCTTCGACTTCTTGTAAAGTTGTCCTTAACCAAGTTGGCCTTTTTCGAGTTTCTATAATGATGACTTGATGCACGGGCTCACTTGGTCCTTCAAAATATTCATGATTGGTTGTAGGTTCTTGATTATTGTCATTCCATGAGATTTCTTCAAAGATGGATACTTCTTCTTCATCAGAATCAATGGGAATGTCTTTAGATTTCTTGTATGAAATATTCTCATCGAAGATGACATCTCTGCTTACTTCAATACATAGATCTTCCTTGATGTAGACTCTATAAGCTTTTGATGAAGTATTATATCCAACAAATATTCCTTTTGTACTTGTAGGATCCAATTTCTTCCTTTTCTTCTTGGGAACGTGAAGATGATCAACATGTGGCTTCTTTCCCGTAATGCTTCTTTTGGAGTCATATCATTAAGAATTATATGAGGGCCTCGATTTGTATCTAGACTACTATAACAGAAGCTTATCCACATAAGATATTAGGTAGGTCTTATTCATGTAGCATGGTTCTAACACATTCTTCAATTGATCGGTTCTTCCTTTCAGCCACACAATTCTGTTAAGGATTGTAGTGAACTATTAGCTCCCTTTTAATTCTTGGTTCCTTGAAAAAAGCCAAAAGTTCTTTGGAAGTGTATTCTCCACCATTATCGGATCTTAGGGTTTTTATCTTCCTTTATGTCATATTTTCTACTTTTTCCATGAACTCTTGAAATTTCTTAAATACCTCATCTTTAGACTTAAGAAGGTATATCCATGTCTTTCTAGAGTGATCATCAATGAATGTTACATTGTATTGATGAACTACAAGAGACTTCTCTACCATGGGTCCACAAACATTGAAATGTATGAGATCCAAAATCTCCATGGTACTTGTATCACTACTTGCAAAGTGATTCTCTGCACTCTTTCTTAGAGCACATCCCTTACAAAATCCTTCATGCTCTTCCTTAAGTTCTGGGATACCAGTAACCATGTTAGGTCCCTATAATACTAGTGATTACCCCATTATTATTGTAGTTGTATCCCTTATTAATATTGTTGAGCCCCTATTGTCCCCATATTTTTATTATTGTGCCCCATAAAATCCCTCTATTGTTATTTTTGTGGCTTTATATATTATTGTTAGGTCGGTTGGGTTATATTGTGACTCCATAGACTCCTATATAATATAGAAATGGAGGTTTTGTCATTTGAATCATCCAAGAATTGTTCATTTATGTAATGTAAAGGAGGTTGCCCCCTCGAAGAGGCTAAATTATAAGGTGTTGATCTATCTTTTCTATCTTTTTTTGAGCTGGTTTCATAACATTTGGTATCAGAGCTTTGGATTCTAGGGTTTTGCTGCTCTGAATAGGTCATCGTGGAATTTTGTCTATAACTTTTTTTCTGCGATGTTTCAGAAGTGAAAAAAAAACCCATTTGAGACGAAATTGCATTGAACCTCGGGTCCAAATTTCAGAGCTTTTTGTGCTATATCTGCAGAGATATGATCTGAGGAAGTTGGTCTTTTTGCAGGCTCCTGAATTACATTCCAAACAGGTGACCTTGGGAAAATCGTCATAACTTTCTCCCTGAGCATCAGATTGAAATTCAGTAAGAAGGTATAGAAAGAGGATGGGTTGTAATTTCTTGTATATATTTTTCAGTGGCATAGGTTGAAACAGTGACACGTGGCACTTCATACAAGTTCGATCTTCTGGAAAGGTCTATAATCAGGTCATCTTGGGAGATTGTGCATAACTCTTTCTTGGAGAATCCAATTTGGATCAGACTAGTGGCATTGGAAAGAGGATATAGAGGGCTACTACAGGTCGAAATTTCAGAGTTGGATGATCTGAAATTACAGAGATACATCAGATTCAATATCAAGCTCCTACAAAGTGAAAAAGGGTGTGTAGTTTTTTTTTTAATTTTTTCTTAAGCTTGGTTTGAAAAATTAGTTTGAAGGAATTCAAATGGCATAGTAAAGCATTCGGTAATTGATGCCCCGAGGAAACAAAATGCAAACACCTAGTAAGCAACTTGAAAGCTCTAGCATGACTCATGAAGAAGAGGAAGAAATGCAACATGATATA
>APFE030668934.1:104428-133598 GCA_000404065.3 Pinus taeda | reverse complement strand
GCTTCAAGACGATAGAGATTCTGAAAAGGTTGTTACCAGAAGGAATAGTGTTGACATGGGAGTTTGCTGAAACCAGTCGTAGATCTAGAAGATTTTTGAAACCTGGAATGTTGGGCATGCATGTGGACTCAGATGGGGCACTAGTTGATGAAAGAGAAGAACATGGAACATCTTCGTCAGCATCCAGTCACTCATCTAAAGATGTGAATTGTGATGGTGTGCAAGAAAATATGAGTGATTTTGAATAATTGTTTAACACAGATTATATAACTGATGTATGCATCATATCTTCAAATAAAATTAATGTTTTCCATATGTTGTTAAATGAGAAGTTATGAAGCATTTTTATGTTTTTGGATTATGTCTTAAGTATGATAAATTTTATTGTTTAAATATCTACAACGCAATATCAAATTAGAGATATAATGTCTGTTTAATTCAGTATACAAATAAAGACTTTTGATTTCATTGAGTGATATACTTTGTTCATAATTTCATGGTTTTTTAATTTTATAGTTGAAAAAATTTCAATTTCTTTTGTATTTAGCATGGTGCGGTTGAAAACATGTTAAATTTATACTTAGGAAAAAAAATGATATTCTACCAGAAACATTAATGTGTTTTTTCCTTAAAAATTAACTTTGTTTGAGACATAAAAAATTGGTTTTATTAGCATTTTTTAAAAAGTTTGAAAATTGACCCTAAAAAAAAAAAACGTTATTCCAGTAGGATCACTTTCGTTTTGAAGCTATATTTTGCACGAAAATTTCGTAGTAAATTTCGTAGTCACCGCCATTTTTAAAACACGTTCAAAATTGGCACCTAAAAAAGAAACATCATTCAAGTATACACACTTTTCGTTTTTAGCACTGTTTTTGATGTTTTTTTGGGGTTTTTGGGCCAGAGTTCCCGTTTTGATTTTATAGTTCCTGTTTCAAAGTTTACATTGTTAATTTTTAAATAGATGGGATTCTGAATTTTTGATGATTAAAAAGTAACCCTGTCGAGACTATAGATGTTTACTGGCAGTAGTGGCTCTACTTGTGACAAATGAGTATATTTTAAAATCTAAGCTGTAAAGTGACCCTTGTTTTATCTCTACAACTAATTAAAGATTGATATAGAGTTATGAGATATTTTGATTTATAAGGAATTTTAAGAAAAATTACAGTTAGATGATTCCTGTTTTTATTTAGACTAATGAACCTAGTCAAACATTTCAAAAAATAATTATCTCTTCTTTAATTATTTTTACTTTAATTTTAGGAAACTCTCATTCATATAAAATAGAGATAATTGGTTCTTCTCTCACGTGTCACCATTGTTGTGGTAAACCACAACCCCTCCATTTTTTTTATCTATTCACTTCAATAATGGGGACCCTTTCTATTAATTTTTTGCTAAACACTTTCTATGATTTTTATTAAGTTGATTATCCTACAATTTTGTTATTTTTCATTTTTGTCAGATTTCCATTTTGATTATTTCATTGAATCTGATTTTTCACAAGCTTTCCAACGATACTTGTTTCGCTCCATTTGGTCAACCAGTTTATAAATGGTATACCTTTGAAGTTTGATCATTTGTGTCGTCTGGATTAAAAAATGCATCAAATGTACACAATTCCATTTTTTGTAAATACTTTAGTTTAAAAATACATTTATTGTAAATATTAACTTAGCCAATTATTACTAACAATTTTCATTTTTCACTAATGAACCTACTAAAACACTTAGCCAAATTATAGAACATTTGAAAACACGATTTTCAGGATTTTAGTAATTCATTCTAATTTCCAATTTTTAAAACGAAATATGAAACTTAAAATGTCATAATGGCAAAGTGGTTGTAGTTCATTTTTTACCAAAAATAGATGTAGTTTAAATAGCAAAATATCACTCTAAATAAATCTCACTTAATTTCATTTTATAACTTAACCAAATCCCTTTAAACTTGACCCTAAATAAAATTGAATAAAATAAACAATAAAATTTTTATAAGACGATCATGTCCATTGCAAATCGCACTTCGCAAAGTTCACAATGAATCAAGTTTTCAAATCCCAGAGAGAGTCCCTTCATGCGATGCGATGTAAACACATTACCAAAACGTAACCAAAGTACTCCCCCTCACGTGTGTTTGGATTTAACTCACATCACTCATACGTATGAGTAAGTAGACTTCTAATATATGATATTAAAACATTTTAATATAATTTAATATATAATGTTAATTAAAAATTTGACATTAATTAAATTAAATTAAAATTAATTGTATATTTAGATAATTAGAATAATATTAATTATTAATTAGTTTGTAAATAATTAATTTAGTTTATATTTAGATTATAAATTACTTATTCGATAATTAAAATTTAATTTAAGATTAGATTTTAATAAATATTCTAATTTCTTAGCCCAGCAACAAAATTTTTAGAATTTTGGGAGTTTTGATTCATCAACTTTGGAGGTTCATAGAATAAGTTTTACTTGGCCAAATGAGGCCCAAGATGGCTCATTGGAAAGATAAAATCAAGGAGAACATTTATGACGGGGTTTCACTAATAGATTTAGTCATTTATTGGGTCTGAAATCCAGTAGAAGATGAAGCTCTGAATTTTGAATAAAACTAATTTTCCTGAGTTTTATTTTCTGCATTTTCATTTGCCCAAGCTTGTTCTGAATGAAAATCCATTCGTCAATGATATCCTTAGCCAATTAAATCATTACAGACATCAATAGAAAGCTAAAATTTCATTTCCAATTATTTATTTAATTGAAATCAATTAGATTTATTTTAATTCCATATTTGGCATTTTGATTTTATTTTTACATTTTAATTTTGTTTTTATTTGTTTTTATAGGAAAACAATTGAAAATACGAGGAGAACAATATCTCAATCAATGAGAATACTCCAGGAATTAAAGAATAGAATCTTCAGCAGATGAAAATTGATTGGGAAAATCTTTTCTTCAACAAACTTTCTTGTTAAGAACTCATTTGCAAATATTATAAATAGCAGATTGCAAAATGTAATAATGGTTTCTCTCATCTGCAATTCTAGAATTCTAAAAGCACTTTTGTAATAGGGATTTATAGTTGTAGATGGGAGGTGTAAAAATCTCAAATATGGAGATTACTGAGGGTTTTCTTTTACAATCTAAATTATGTATAATGAACAGAGTTTGCACTATTGTAGCTCTGGTTTTGAAAGCAGAAACTCAAGCACTGTAAAGGACTATTGGAGACCGGAGCTAGAGAATGGATTCAATAAAATTGGTAATTAAAATACTATTATTTTAAATACTTGTTTCATTTTGTGATGACAAGAATGTGTCAATTTACTTTAATATTTGTGCACTTTTGTCGGTATGGGTAATTTGTCTCAATTTTATGTTATTATGTATCTCTAGTCTTATGGATTAAATTCTAATTTCTAAGTATCTATTTACTCAGAAATCTGTCTCATAATACTGGTTTAATAAATAGTGATATGTTGTGAACTTTTTCTGCATATTATTATTTAATTATTCAAGTTACTGATTGAATGATCAAAATCATTTTGTGAACTTCTTCCAGAGTGTTGTTGATTGATTATTTCAGTTAAGAGGTCTCAATAGGATGTGTTTCGGTATTCATAATGTTAGTTAATTGAACTACTTCATTAACTTGATATTCATTATAAACCTGACATATTTAAGTATTAATTATTTAAAATCACCTTGCCCTTAATTGGGTTAGATCTATATTTTCCTAATTGAGATAGGATTAAGATAGTTCCTTTTGCTTCTATCTTAGAATAAGTTTTCATATAGATTAATTTCTACATTCTTTTAAGTCATCTTCCCAAAGGGGCAAACTTTAGTAGTGGATTGGCTGAGCCCCAAACCAGCTTAAGGATCAATTTCTTGCCTGATCAACAAGAGAGTTGATCTATTGTCTCTTCCCCATTAATAAATGAAAGTCATATTTTAAATCCATTGGATATTGAGAGAAGGTAACTGGACCTAGTTGAATTAGTCGGAACGACCATTCCAAACGGAAAAGGAGCTGCTTTAAGGTTCGAACCGGGTAGTCATCCCCCATGTTGTTGCAACGATTTTTGAGGCTTAAAAACCTTCTAATATACTGCTAAAACAATGCACAAATGGAAGCAAACTAATCAAATCCACAACTACTTGCAATGAAATAATGCTAAAAACAATTCAACCATTAATTTATGAAATAAACTAAGCATATAAATACAAGAAGAGGAGCCTTTGTTGCTAGGGTTGGACCCCAACCCAAGAATTTCAACCCTCTAAGTTAACTTAATGTTGGATGAAGGAAATGCTCATTCTCATTATCATATCAGAAAATTGCATAATAATGTCTTCCACAAGTTTTGAACTCAAAAATGCCTAGTGCTTTTACATCAAAAATATGAATCCTAATGAGGCTCTAGGCCTCTTTATTTATACAATTGAAGTCTCTAGAGACTTGCTTAAATCTAGGGAGGCTTGGCTCCCAAACTCAAGATGAACTGGCTCTTTAACTGTCATTGGCTTGACTACCTTTCGATCTTCATGACTCGGTTTCTTGCAACTCCGAGCTAGTGTGATTTGATGGAGGAATATTTGAATGAGTGAGGATTAAATGAGGAGTATCTATCTCCTACATTCTCTCCTCCTTGCCTCCTTCGATTTTATGCCCTTAATTAGCTAAAATTGCCA
The DNA here is from genome assembly GCA_000404065.3 of Pinus taeda. Lineage (NCBI taxonomy): Eukaryota > Viridiplantae > Streptophyta > Pinopsida > Pinales > Pinaceae > Pinus > Pinus taeda. The sequence continues at coordinate 128,886 of APFE030668934.1, read as the reverse complement.
TTATTTGCTCTCAAAAACTTGCAATCAATGCACATTATTCCACTAGGCATAACTTCTCACTTTTACTCATTTCATTAAGAAAAATATAATCAAAATATGTAAGGAATTATGAGAAGATTTGATTTAAATAAGCTTGGAGGTGTATCAAGGTCCATAAAGTTACCCAATGATGAGGATCATCATCACCCCCTTAATGAAAGTGTTGCTCATCCTATGAGAAACTCAATCTATATCGATGTCCTTCATTGCTCTAGTGGCCTCCCTGGAATCCCATGCTTCTATTGTAGTTTCCTCTTCTTGTGAATAGAATCCTGCCTTCCTCTCTATCTCTTCCCACTTCTTTCTTTCTTCCTCTTCCTTGCTTCCTTCCAACATTACTAAGAGCAGTGGTGGACTAAGTCTCAAGCCAATTCAATTGATTTTGAGTCTTTATGGAGATTTCTTGTACATGGGTGTTCTGTTTAGTGCCTCTCTCATTCTTTGAGGAGAATGGTATTCTTTGATTTTCAGGCTATAAGGAAAATTGTTCCATATCCTTTGGAAATCTTGCATGCTGTCATCCCCTAACAACTTGAACATGTATTCAAAGTGTGTGTTTGTTTGCTCTTGGATAGTAAGGTACCTAGGTGCAAGCTTAGGGTCATTTGCAATCAGGTTGTGGGTGTTGATGACAGCCATTGGATTTGAATGCTCAATGTTAGTGTCGTTATCTTCATCCCTTCGTCAGTGATCAAATTCTCTTGTTGCATTGCATATTAGGTGTCTCACTCAGTCAGCTACATTCCATTAGGAGCTTGGATCATCTGATGGTAGTGGCTTGTTGTACATTTCCCCTCATGCCCTTTACCTACTGGCCCATTTCCATTCGTAAAAATCATCTGCAGTCATTTTTTTGTCTTTAAATCTGCAAGGGTCATTTTAGGGTTTCAATTTTACTACGTCTAGGTTTTTTTCAAAAAGGTCTTCAAAATGTTCAACAACAGTCAGCAGGCACATGAGGAGGTTAAATAAAGTTCCAGTACCAATAAATTCCATAATCATATACTCAGAAATATATTTTTCCTCAAAACCCTATTTTGAGGAAAAATAGAGTATTCTATGTTTTCATTTATATAATTTGGTGTAATTTCAATTTTTCATATGTAACAGTTTCAGTGGAAGCCTTGGTCACCATGCCAAGATTTAGCATCTTCGTCACCTGCAAGGAAAGCAAAGAGTCAAGTCATTCAGTTAATTAGAGGCAAAATAAAGCAAAACTACCTAAAAACAGAGTTTGAAAAGAAAGTGTCAAATGTAAACATTACAAAAGTGGGTTTCATGAGTGAAAAATTAAATTCTTTTGTATATAAGCCATTGCTTGTGTTTAGAAAACTCATTTGCATCCAAAAAATCAAGAGAAGCTTAGAGCGAGCTCATGGTAAGCGAATCGCAGCAAAAGGTTTCAATCTCAGGGGCATGGTGCATTGGGTGAGCGGCGCGGTGCATAGGCCTAGCAAGGTGCATTGGGCTGCCCTCCACAGTGTAAAAAATACATTTGCGTGGCGCATACAAGAGGCATGGCGCGTTGGGTTTGTGGCGCAACGCATAGAGTTGCAAGCCATTTTCACCACAAATTCATCCAAATGCTCAATTTGCTTGGCCGCCACTTGTCCAAAGTAAGTCAAAAACTCTTCCAATGCTAATGAATGTGTGTCTTAAGATGTTTATGATGATTTAGGAAAAAAAAATTCAAACCCTACCTCCTTTAAATTTTTGCTCAAAGCACAATTGCTTAGGGTTTGTAGATGTGTTTTTGTTGCCATCACTCCCTCACCCTTTGATTCCTTTACTTCTTTTCCAGTTTCATTAACTCATTCCACTATCCCCATATCCCTAAATTCATTCACACCCTATCCCCAATTCCCACTACCCCAAACCCTAGCTACAAAATTCCCAAACCCTAATTGCTATCCTAAAGCCTAAAAATTGTCCCTAAAACCCTTCTTTTCCCTAAATTTCAGTCATCTACATTCCCAAAACTCCTATTACCCTCTCCATTCATAGTCCCTCATACATTTTCATACACTTGGCAGCAAAAAATCAAAGACACCTAAAATCTCTTCATACTTATCTAAGACAACACAAACATTTCGCAAACATGGAATCTGATCCTTCCTATGACCGAGATGAAGAGACACACAATGGCTCTCCTACAGAAATGCATGCACCAAGGAGACCTCACAAGGGTGGTAAAGATATACGAGAGGAGCCTACTTCACTTGCCGAGCTACAGGCCTGCCCTCTTGCTATCACATGCTTTCAACAACAATCATGTTATCAGTTCTGTGAGATAGTTGCGAGAATCCAGTACCATCATGAGTTGGCCAGGTTGTTTGTGCTTCATCTACGTAATGGCCAAGTCACTCTAGTAGGTGTGACATTCACCTTGACGCCAAAGTCAATTTCTCTAGCAACTGGCATTCCAAATGTCGGAGAGCAGTGGAATAAAAGGAAACAAATTGATAGGGAATATTATGAGCCATACATCAAGGCTGGTTATTTGAGACAACTCAACAAAGTTCTTCACTTCCAACACCTGAAAAACTCATATGCTCCCTTGATGAAACTCACAATTAAGTATTTCAGTTGTGAGGGCCGGTTTTCTCGCCTATATGCCTATCACATCAGATTGTTGATGCACTTTGCCAAGGTGAGAATGATGAATCTCCCCTACTTCATGTGCCAAAATATTGAGAAGATGACCACCCTAGTGCAAAAGAAAACTCCTCAGCGGCAGTATAACAGCATATACCATTTTGCACTAATCAAGATTGTGTTCATGCATCAACTTGGTTTGCAGAACATCTCATGGGAGGATTTCATTTCTCATGAGGTCTTCACGGCTCCTCAGGTACCTCTAGAAGCTTTTCATGAGATAGGTGGACCTTCACATCAGCAGGAGAGTCATGAGACAAAGACCGCTAGTGTGCCGATGTTTGTCACCTATCGAAAGGGCACTAGAAGGTTGTTTATATTATCTCCACCCAAAATGGAGGGGGTCTCACTTCCTCCATTAGCAAAGCAGGTTCAAGATAAGGGCAAGTGGCCATGATGAGGGGCCTTCAGGTGAGAAGGAAAGAAATTTCATTCTCATTCAGGATGATGACACTGATTTGGGCCCACAAAGCTCAAAGCTCAAGGAGATCATCTAAGAGAAACAGGCAGACATCAATGGTTTTTCCGTCAACCTAGAAAGAGCTAAGTGGATAATAAAATACTTGGAGCAAAGAAACAAGTAGCTAGTGGATCAGCAAACCATTATGGAGCTGCGAAACATACGAGAAAACTGCCAAGCTGCCAAGAAGAGGAAAGTGAAGCTCACACCACTTGAGCAAGAAATCAAGGTTGATCAAGAATATTGGCTTGAGAGAGTGAATATCCACTTAGAAAAGTTGCTATAGAAGGCAAACAGGGAGAAAACAATGTTGAGGCATATGGCCTACCATTACCTGGCGAGAAATAAAAGTTGCAAGGCAAGAATCAGAAACATGAAGGCCAAGTTGAAGAAGGCATCGAGGAAGCGAAAGGAGCAGGATAGACTTCAGATCTTGGCTGACGCTTCCTTGGTCCAAAAAAACACTTGGTGGAGAACACTCAGCCCAAATTTCAAAAAAATTGGGACACTTTTTGCGATTTTGAAATTTTTGGGCCAAAACACAGGTTTTTTTGCCAAATGCGTCGCGCCACCTAGCACTCGCTTTTGATGGAGGCCTCCTTTTGAGGAAAACTCAAAATTTTTGGATTTTTCATGGAGAAATATCGATGTTCACCAATGGCCAAGAAATTTTGACAGGTTTGGAGCCCCCAAAAAGGTCAAAAACACCCAAAAATTGACCTTTTTGCTCCTTTTTGGACACATAGGAAGCAATGTTGGGAGAACTCAGTTTTGGAGGGGCAAATGGAGGCCAAATTCAAAACTTCCACTTGTTCTAGAAAGTAAACAGGTAGGCCTTTCTAACAAGAACACTTGGAGAAAATTTGGACATTGGGAAGGCCTCCACAAGTAGCTGCAAAACGATGCTATGCACAGTGAAATCAGTGCGGCACATTGGGGAAATTTTGCTCAGTTTGACCAAAACTACTCTGTTTTTGCCTAGTTTCTTGACAGTTTGACTTTTCTCCTTCTTAATGTCAAGCTCATTATGTAATTTAATGTAATTTGATGGATCTTGGTGTAATTATGTTAAATTTTCACTCATAGAGGTAGATTCATCCATCAAAAAGTAGTTTGCAACTGAATGAATCAATTCCCTAGTTTTTAGAGGCAAGCTGTTCCACTGACTAATTTCTAGTTCTCAGTTTAGAATTTGTTGGAACAACTCCTAAACTTATGAGCTCGACCCCTAGAGGCTAGGATGAGTGGTTGTTTGCATATATCTTGTGATTTTTCATTCATTAGCAAAGGATGGACTGTTGAGAAAGCTTGGAGCTTCATTGTATACATTTTTTAGCAGTTTTGGCTAAGGAAAATACTAGGGTTTGCAGCACTCTATGGGATTCATGTGGAATCTTGCTTTGATATTATGTTTTCTTCTTTAAATGTAAGTTTTCTTGTGTTTTATGTATTCCATTCTCTCTCTTGTTTCATCTTAATTAAAACAAACAAGGATAAAGGTAGAATCCATTGAAATTGCAGTGCTCTACCTAGGGTTTGCTTAGTTATTTATGTTTTCAGCTGTTTGAAGAGGATCCCTGAGGATTTTCTTGCCCTCTTCAACTTCTCATATGTCTAAACCTCTCCATTTCATTCAAATCTGAAGTATAAAATCATTTGCCTATCTTGCCCCATTGAGATCTCTGCTAAACTGAGCCTCATTCCCCAGACCCAAAAATTGTCTTTCCCTTTGAGCCAACAAAACTTCATCAAATTCAATCATACTCTTTTGTACACATACCTAGCCTAAAATCAGTCTTCACATCAAGTCATATGAAGCCTTACTGATCATATTTTGCTGAGATTGACAAGGAGAGAGCCCTCTCCCGACCTGGTAGGGCTAGCTACCAGGTTAAGTGTGGTTTGATGTTATCTGAGGTCCTACATTTCTGAGGTTGAGGTAGATTTAGGCACTAACATTCAAATTTTATCATGAGGGGTTCTATCTCTTCTATTTCCATCAATTTCTTCATCTCTACAACTCTTGCATCCTCATGATTCATCCATGATGCCAAATCCATCAATTGCAAGTCCCCTAGTTTTGAATTTGGGTCCCACACATTCAAATCTATCAAGGCCAAGTTGTGTAGGTAAAACTTAGATATTTTAGCTCTATCATCCAAGGTTCTTTGATTATAGAGATAAATGAATTGTCTATAGTCCTGAAAGGGCATAGTGCCTCTCTGTGCTAAAGTCTTAATTTGGAATCGTAGCCACTTTTCCTTAAGATACAATGCATAAGACTTTGCTGGTATCTTGCATTGGATTGCCTCTAAGGATAAACTGGCCATGGATGCCAATTGAATTTCTCTCTCTTGTAACTATCCCCTTAGCCATGCATTCTCTACTTCCAACTAAGCTTTCATCATTTCCTCCCTGTCCCTTATGCTACTCAATTATCTACCCATCTCCTTTACTTTCTCCTCCATGTGGCCTATATCCTCCACTCCTTTAGATTTGGAAATTTGCATCCACCTATGTTTTCTTGCCATTTCTTTTTCAAGCTCAAACAATAAGGGGATGGAAAATTTCTATGGAATGACCCTACCCCCTTCAATGAACCTATAGTAGGAGTCAAGGTTGGGTTAAGGACTAGGTTCCCTTGGTTCTAGATCTTCCTTCTTTGTTTCTTGCTGAAAAATACCTTCTTGGTGCATTTTCTGAGTTTCTTGTAGGTTTAGCAAAGTTTCCAGTAGGATGGGCTCTGCTTCTTATAGGTCCTTTTGTTTCTCTTGTAGGGGACATTTTCCCTTTGATGAGGAAAACCTAGTGACAGGCCTCCTACCATAAGTGATGGGAGATTTGGGAGAGGCTTGTCCTATTGATCCTTCTCCTTGATTTTTCACAAGAGGAGTTATCTTTTCTTGCTGCTTTGTTGAGTCTTCAATGAAAATAGGAATTTTGGTGGGTGTTTGAGGTCTTCCTTGCCTGATCCTTGTACTTTTTATTGTCCTAAAGTACAATGGGGTTTGTCTCTATCTTTTCCCTTTTTTCTTGATATGTGTACTTAGGGTAGTAAGAGCACTAGTTGCCTTTTTCTCAGTGGGTTCTGGAGATACTCTTGGTGATTATTCCCCTTCTTTGTCTTGAACTATATATCTCTATTCTTCGTTGCCTTTTGTTTCCTCTTTTTCATTCTCTGTCTCATCCTTGTCTTTCTCTTTCTCTTCTTCCTCATGTTCCTCACTCTATTCATCAACATCCTCTTTTGCATCTTCTTTCGTCTCTTCTTCACTTTCCTCCTCCTTTTCTTCCTCTTCTTCCTCCTCTGTTTCCTCTTCATCCCTCTCACTAGTAGTGGGGCTTCTGTCATATTCAAGAGCTTTTATTTCTCCCTTTGCCTGCATGTCTCTGAAAGTTGTCTATGTAATAGGGAGTCTTAGGTTTTGGAGGGCGTCTTATAGTATAAGTTTGATTAACCCATGATGGGATAGCTATTGATGTTTTCCTTCCTACACTTTGATGTTCATATCTATCATTGATTGAAGAAGAAAGTAGAGTATGTTTAGTATGTTTTGAAGAGGTATTTCTGCTCCAAATATCAGTTCTTGGAGAAGCCTGAAATGGTATCCATATACCACACTATATATTCCCTCACATGATATATATTTAATGAGGTGGTAGCCAATTTCATTCCAAGGGTATGGAAGGATTTATCTTCTAACCCCATTTTTTTCCTCCATTGCCTCCTCTCCTTCCAAAAATAATTTCTTCTTGCAAGTTGGTTGTTACCCTTATCTTCCTTTCTCCAAGGCAACCCTAAAGGAAGTTTGGTGATTCTACCTATGGCTTCAAGTGTGCTTTCTATTGAGAGGCATTTTACCACAGTAGTGGCACGGGTCCTAGATAGAGGTATAAGTGAGAGAGAAAAGTCTTTGGCCACCTCATCATCATATCCCCTCATTTTTTCAAATAAACCCATCCAACTGTGCCTTGTGAAGATCTCTACTACAGGAGGGTGCTCATGAATTCTCACTGTGTTTGTGGGTTCCCTCTTGTTAAATCCCCCTATCATTTTTCCTCTGATGATTGTGGAGGCTTGTATGGGTCTAATTCGAAATTCTAATGGGTGAGAGATTTTAAATGACAACTCTATATATAATTCCCCTAGACTGCAATTTCCTTAACCGTATGGAGGGATTTTTCTATATTTTTTTAACCTAGAAAATGTGGGAAGGTATAGCTCCTACCTCCTATTTACTGCCTGATGAAGCCAAAATTTGATTTTTCCTCTCTAAATCCCCATTGCTAATCCTATAGATTACTCCTTTGTATCTTGTAAGACCTTCTATAGGATCCTATAGGTTTTCTTGTAGGATCCTATAGGTGCTCTTGCGCTGAAAAACTTCTCACTGTCTTTCCTGTAGAAACTGCTTCAAGAGCCAAGAGTAGCCTTGCTTCAACGTATCCTCGATACTATGAATGCCTCCTTTGCATGGGAATCAGTGTTTTATTTCCCCATATGAGTGATTGTGTGGGATGGTGTGTTGACGACCGAAGTACGAGAACCCACTTTTGGAACATTGGTTCCACTACCACTTCATCATTCCTCCTTACCTCGTAATCATCTCCCACTTTAGTCATCTGTAACTAAACCATTTTTGGCCACCTCTCCTTTGTCTTATGATTTTACTACTGCCACATGTGTAGTGATCTAACTATATTCTCGTCTTTGACAAATCGAAGGTGGCCAAGTTAACTGGCCACCTTTGCTTATAAAACCAACTCTTACATGATCCTACATTTTTTATCATATTATGCTAAAGAGAGAGCTTAAGCAAGATGACATACCTATGGGTAAGATGCCCCGATGATGTTTCTTGTTGGATAATGATGTCCCTGCTGTGTATTTGCTGCAAATGTTTTTTCTATATTGGCCTCCCTTGATGTGTAGGTACTGGAGGGTGATTGTGGTGCAAGTAAATTCTCAGTGCAAACACAAACAATTCCTCTATCCCAAGAGAGTGGGTCTAGCCACAAACAAACAATCTATGCAAAACTTCCTTAAGATAGAATCAAATAAGAGGGCCTACCTCTTAGAACGCTATTCCTCTTGGTGATGATCCTGCTTCCTTACTTCAACTACTTTTCATTTCCTTCCTTTGAATACCTGAAATATGCAAACAAACAACATTAACAAACGTGATAGCATACAAATTGCATTCAACCTACTTAACAGGCTAAGGAACATTAAGCCATCAAATGTAAGATAACACTTCAATGTAGAAAATCAATCAATAGTTGTATTCATATAAGTTTAGAAAGAGATTACAGCCAATGCCTTGACATTGCTTGTCTCCTCCGATGTATCCGAGTTCCCACACTTCTGCTAGCATCTCATGGATAACCCCAGAAATGAAAGTTTTAAGGCTTTTTCCCTTTAGTCTCAAACCAAACCAAACACACTATTCTCCCTCAAACATAAACTAGAGATCTACAAGCTATGATATCTTGCTCATTATTCAAGCTCCAAAAATACTAAGACTGAAACTAGTGTAGTTTGTAAAAGGAGGGGTTTATATAGCTTATATGGAGGGGAGATGGTTCCTCTTATCATGGGAGAAGGGCTTATCTCTTGGATTGGTTCCATCCTAATAAGGGAAAGGAGTCCAATCTGACTTCCTCGACTCCATCCATCCCAACAATTTACCAGACTTCTGTTACCAAGCTTCGACTCCATATTTAAAAAACTTACCAAAAGACGATCGACCCAACTGAGAAAAGGCTCAATAATCTCGTACAGTGCTAGTCCTAGTTTTAATCTTTGTAAATAGGCGTAAGGATGAAACCAGTCATTAGCGCCAGTCTTGTAAACTAGGGTAAAAGGAAGATTCTTAGAAAGTGTTGCAAAAGGGAATTGTTTTGCTCATGAAGAGGGACATATTGGGAGTTTCTTCACGATGGAAAAGCATGTAGGGTTCACTGTAGAGGTCCTCCAGGATAGTGGAATGAGGAGTACAAGGAAATTGACAAAATTTTGTGTAACAGATGCTCCCTAAAGAATGAAGGTTGAACTACAGTGAGGGGTGAAATGATTTACAGGTAGATGTAGGAGACTGGAGTTTGTCATTGGAAAACCTGCAAGCAAGTGTAAATACATATACATCATTGAAAAATATGACAAATGATAGATGAATTGTGGTATGGATGTAGCCATCCAGAGAATGATCATGTAAATGGATTGAAAGCATGGGTGCAGCCATCCAGTAAGGAGGATCATATCGAAACCAAGGTATGGTCGCACCCATCCAATAATGAGAAGGATCACATATGAAAAATCATGGTATGGTCGCAGCCATCCATCTGAAAGAGACATATATATAAGCATGATCACATCACATCGCCTTGCAACCTAGACTTCCATAATCTAAGCCCAAGGTCTTGCGCTCCAACACAACCCGATCAAACTACAAATTCTAACATGTGAATAAATGTATCGAAGTCAAACATGCTATAAAGTCACTTGATTACCGGTGAATGATGTGAACTGTTAACAAGCATGGGAGGAACCCCCAGTAATTATAATGGCTCTCAAGGTACTAGTAGCACAATCCAAGGAATGTGAATAAAGGAACGTATGTCGAACACCCATGAAATCACCCAATCAAAAGCCAATTATGTGAACTTGTCATTGAGTGCAAATAACTTGCGATTAGGGCATGAAAGCTCTAAGGTACTGGAAGGGAGTCTCTCGGCCAACTTCCTGGATAATGAACTGAAGTTGATAGGAAGTGACTATGTCCAAGGAGGGTCACGATGTATCCTACATCACTGACATGATACAAGGGATACAATGATTTCAGATTATACAGAGAATCAGGAGTAAGTGTAACTACATAAGTACTAACTCTTGAACATATAGGCGACATGATTCCAGAGTTTGGCATCTTTTGGACCCATAGGATCGGTGGTCATGATGACATGGCAGAGATCAGATGGAAGGAAAAAATGAATGGCCCAACCTAGGAAGGTCAATGATGAAAGGAGGATACCCCAACCCGACACGAAGCAAAAAGTGTCATGTTCAAGTGTGAGCTGCCAACACAACTGATAGAATTTCCCATTTTACCCTACCATTTCTAGCAGGTACCCCAATTATTCTTTAATCCCAAGCTTGAAGGGGATAGCACGTTCTTGCACTGTAAGTCCATTCTTTAGATGTGATCTGAAATTGATCCAAGACAAAGAATAAGGTATTATAGACTCATGTGCATGGATTTGCCTATGTTATTTTATGCAACAGATCGATAAGATTGCAAAATACACAGGTAATGAAGTAGTTAAAGAAAACTCAACAGGAAATACATATAAACACAAAAAGTTTAATAAGGAGTTCACCCAATACTCCTGGGCTACGTCTCCTGGTCCAGCCTTTAGTGGTGGCCTCTCTATTATGTTTTCAAAGCAAATTTTTTACAATAGTGAGCTCAATTTGAGTCTCACTCAATACATACAAATTAGTAACACTGTACTTGGATCCCCCAAGTCTCTGGAGTACACAGACTCTCTTTCTTAACTCTCGACCTCTATTGGTCACAGTAGTATGATCCCAATCTAAAAATCATACATGAGAGGAATTATAGAGGAGTGCACTTGATCCTCTCAAGCCTTCTCTAGAGCGCACAGACTCTCTGACTCTCTCTGTCTCTATCTTGACTCTGGCTCAATGCTGCCTTTGCTTCTACAGGTCAGCTCGGCTTCTCGTCTCTACTTCTAACTTGCTTGCCGCTTTCTCTGTCAGCTTGTGGCTTTTAAGCCAATCTTCTTCCTGACTATTTGTTTTCACTTCCTCTGTCTATTTGAATCCCTCTGTCCTGTGTAATCAGTCACTATATAACGCATCACAGGGAGGTGGCCACATATTTCATAATGGATGAGTGTCAGTTCTCTTGGACATATTCAAAACAATCATTTATTTTTTTAACTCCAAGAATACCCGTGAAACATGACCTTATGCCAATGCATCGTCCATGTCGGACTTCAAATCCTATACAACTCTGCCTGTTAGCCTTGTCAAATCCAGTCATCCATCGGAACGCGTCTCTATCATTGATCTGGAGCCTCCAAATCCTATGGTCATCATCCATATTGGGTGGATAAGTAACATGATTTTTATCCATCTGATGTGAGTGGTTTTCTCTTTCTTCTACCGAATGCATGGCAACCATTGTATGGCATCGGGTGGGACTCGGTTGAAACTGCTTACTGCTCGAAGCCCTTCTGATATCCTGCCAATTTTTGTGGGACCCCGCTTCTGATGGATTAGAATGATATCCATTGCATTTTAAGATTTTTCGGATCCAGGGGCTTGCAGCCCTTCCTTCTTTGAGGGTTTTTCCCATGATATTGGAAATGACACCCATTTCTTGAAATGACCTCTGGTTTTGCTAATTTATGACAGTGCGCGTTACCATGGGCTGATTTTCTGCGCGCTTGACCGACAGTCCTCGTTGCTCTGCACTGATCACCAATTGCAACTGTTATGAGGATACCTCCAATATCTTGATCTTTATAAGACTTGTAGCCCTTAGCATAATGTTGAAGAGTTCATGAAAACTTAGAGAGTGTTCTAGGATCCAATTTAGATCACGACCTTCCCACTGTAAAAGCTTTTGGACCACCAAAAGTTGGTTTTTAAGCATCAATCAAGTGAGGATATATATTCCTCACTTTCCCAATTTCTATCCATATTGCACTACTTGGTCTTGAACCTTTGATCCCAATGCTGAGGTACTCAACATCCCCTCTATGCGCAGTCCTCACCTTCTTGTCTAGAACTGTGTCTTGCTGCAATTCATTGAGATATTTAGGCAACAAATCATCAGTAGAAGGCAATTGACTCTACTCTTCGGGATCTTCAATTAATGAAGGTTCAAACAGTCTCAAGATTTCTCTATTAACTACTGAATAGATGTGCATGTAAGCTGGAAAATCAAGGTGAAAAGCATTTTAACTGACTTTCTCAAGTATCTTGAAAGGTCCATACCTTATCAGCTTCAACTTCTTACCCTCACCTTGCATTCTGTCTTGGCTGATATACAACCAGACTTGATCACCAACTTGGAAACTATGCTCAGTCCGATGCTTATCATGTCTTGCCTTGTACTTGGCTTGGCTTTGTTCCAGTTGTTCCTGTACAGCTTGGTGAATCTCTTGGATTTGTTCAATGAACCTAGTTTCCTTGTCCACATCACTGTGTCCATCAATTGCTATGTCTTTACCAAAGACAAAATCCAAGGGAGACCTTCGTATGAAACCAAAACAGGTCTCAAAAGAAGATCTCTATGTAGAAGAATGTTTAGCCCGATTGTAAGCATGTTGTACATAACACAAATGTTCATCCCAAAGCTTGGGATGCTTACTGCAATAGCCTCTGAGCAATTGGATCACTGTCCGATTTACCACCTCTATTTGGCCATCTATTTGTGGATGAAAGGATGTGCTCTTCTTCAGTTTGGTGTCCATCAATTCCCACAAACTTGACCAAAACTTCCCAACAAATCGGGAATCTCAATTAGATACAATGGAAGTGGGTAATCCAAAATGAACCCATACATGCTGAAAGAACAACTTTGCTATTTGTTCAGCTGTAATATGTTTGTTATAAGGTATTAAAATACACATTTTGCTGAACCTATCCACAATAACATATAAATATTCATGACCTTTTCTAGATTTAGGCAGCCCCCCAACAAAGTCCATGGAAATAATTTCCCAAGGATGAGAAGGAACTGGTAGTGGAGTGTACAACCCTAGTTTTCTATTGTTGGGTTTGCTTTTAGCACACATGGTATGCCTTCTTATATATCTGGAAACTGTCTCATTCATTTTTGGCCAATAACAAAATCTTTGCAGCTATGTGACTATTTTACTTACACCAAAGTGACCTGATATTAGAGAGTGTGTGCTTCTCGAATTATTTTTACTCTTTCGGTTTGAGGAATGCATAACTTTCCCAAATGATATAAGAGTTGGTCCTTAACATGATAATCCAATTCTTCTACTTGTTTTCCATGACTTAAAGTTGCATATACATCTTTGAAATATATATCTTGAGCATATTGTTCAATGTAGCTTTCATGCAATACTAAATTATGTTCAAGTATAGTAGATGCATTTATGATTGGTCTAGACAACATATCTGCAAATTTATTGTGTATGCCCTTTTTATATCTAATGACAAGATGAAATTGTTGTAGAAAACCCATCCACCTATAGTTTCTTGATTGTTGCAACTTAGTTTGTGAGTGTAAATATTGAAGTGGTTGATGATCAGCATGTATAACTATCTCTTTGCCCATTAGATAATGTTTCCACTTTTTCACACTCTGTACTAATACATACAATTTTTTATCATATGTGGGATAATTAACTACTGTAGAATTAAATGTCCAAGAATGATAAAATATGGGTTTATCACGTCGCATCAACACTACTCCCATGGCATGGTCACTGGAATCTATTTCAATCTCAAAGGGTCTTTGAAGATCGGGTAGTACTAGTACTGGTGTTGTTCTAATCTTTTCATTTAAGGCATCAAAGGCTTTCTGTTGTTTTCCTCCCCACTGCAACACCTTGTTCAATCCTGTGAATGCATGTAAGGGAGCTGCAATCAAGGAAAATTTAGAAATAAACTTTCTCCAATATTGTGTTGCTCCTAGGAAGCTTCTAACTTTTGTAGCAGATTTGGGTTTAGGCCAGTTTACAATGATTGGAACCTTAGAGGGATCTACCTTCAATTCACCACCCCCTACAATATGACCCAAATAATTCAAATATGTTTTGCCAAATTCACATTTTGATAGCTTAACATAAATATTTTCTCTTTTCAAAACATCTAGAGTCTTCTTTACATGCTCCAAATGTTATTCCCATGTTTTACTAAATATAAGAATGTTGTCTAGATATATAATGACAAAATCATCAATAAAAGGCCTGAGTACATCATTCATTACTCTCATGAAAGTAGCAAGAGCATTAGTTAAGCCAAAAGGCATAAGCAACCACTCATACAATCCTTGCTTTGTTTTGAAAGCAATCTTCCATGCATCTTGCTCTGCAACCCTGACCTGATGACAACCACTATGCAAGTCCAACTTGGAAAATTAAACAACTTCTTTGAGCTAATATAATAGATCATCTATGCGAGGAAGGGGATAAAAAATTTTGTTCGTTATTTTATTCAGTGCTAGGTAATCAATGCACATTCTCCATGAGCCATCTTTCTTTCTCACCAAGACAATTGGAGACCCACATGGCGATGTGCTAGGTCTTATGAACCCTTTCTCGAGTAGATCCTATACCTACTTCTTGATTTTTGCATTCTCTAAAGTGGACAACCTGTACATTCTGATGTTAGGAAATGGAGAATGTTGCTGCAAATTAATATCATGTACTATTTCCTTTTTGGGTGGCAGACCTTTAGGTTCTTGAAATAGTATATCATATTCTGAAACAAATTTTTCTAAATCAGCTTGTTGTTTAGCATTACAGCCTTCAAAATGACATTGGTTTTATCAGGTTTCTTTTCCTTTACAACCATCAGTAAAAATTGTTTGCATGAATTTACAATTCTTTTCATCTACCCTGAGTTTATGAGAGTATCATTATTCTTGATTTTATGAGCTCTTACAATATATACAATTCCATCTTTAACGAGCTGTACTTGTTTTCAGCTCTATAGAAAATAACTTTTCTATCATACAATTAAGTACTTCCTAAAACAATTCCAATATATCCAAGGGAACAATATTTAACTCAACCTCATCTACAAATGCTGACCCAAAAGAAAACCTAAGTTTACATCGTCTAGTCACTTGTAGCTTTGCTTTATCACATAACCAACCTAATGGATATGGATTCTTGTGAGGTGTGGTTAGTAATCCCAGTTTCTTTACAATTGCTTCAAAAATTAATTTTACTTGTGAGCCACTATCAAACAAAGTATCAATCTTTTGATGCTTGGAAATAAAGCTAATATGAAAAATCTCATGTCTTTTCCTCTCATTTTCTTCATTATCAGTGGATTGTGTAGAATAACTAGTAGATGCTTCAGAATTTTTACCTTTTATACCTGTGGCTGGGATTGTTGTTTCATCCCCTGAGTCTGACCCCAAATCCTTTTGAATAGCTACAATAGTCTTCTTCTTTTTTCCATCGTACTTCTTGGGTTTCAGCTCTGGATGCAGAAACCAACAGTGCTCATTATCATGCCCATCCTTCTTCTAGTGAGTGCATGAAGGTTTCGTCTTTTGTATATCATTTGTCTTCCTCTCTTTCCATTTCTACTTCCTCTTTTCCTTGTTCTTGCTTGCAGTGGGTTTTGATGATCCCCCAACTTCTGAGTTCACATTCTTGCCTCTAGCCTCTAGATGTGTAGCCTGAACAGATACCTCATCTATGCTAGTGGGATTAAACATGAGAATGGTATGTCTCAAATAACTATGTAGACCACCTATATACTTCAACAAAGTTTCAGGTGAGTCTAAATAAATGCCTAGAATTAAAGCTCTTTTTCTAAATTCTTAGTTGTAGCTTTGTACACTTTGCCTTTCAATTGGCGAAGAGTTTACCAACTCATCATAGCTTGCTGCATATAAGCTAGTGGATGGAATTGTTTTTTAATTGCAGAAAAAAATTCATTCCAAGTAGAAAGAATTTTACCATGCTTCTTCAAATTAGCTTGTGTCCTGCTTTCCCACCATACCAGGGCGGTGCCTCTAAGGCGTAGGCTAGCCAGTTGAATCTTTCTCCTTTCTGAATCGATGTTCTACACTTTGCAATATACACCAATCTGTCTAATCCAGCTATCTAGCTTTTATGCATTCAATTCTCCATCATAAACTGGAAAATCAAACTTCACATATAATTTAATCAAAGAAGGTTTCTTCTTTTTCTTTACAGGGCTTTCTTTATGTGAAGAAGATGATGATGAAGGTGATGATGGGGGAGATGGTGGAGAGGGCTTCTCTTATTTTCCTTTGCCTTCTGGGTTGGAAACTAGAAGAGGTTCTTCTACTCCTTTATCTTGTTTAGAGGTTGATGAATCTCCACCTCTACCTCTCTTAAATTCTCTATACATTTCTTCTACCATGGCTCTCATGGTCATGAAACTGTCCATGAACTGGGAGTCTGATTCCAAGGGACTTTCTTTTGACATTTTCCTCTTAGGATAGACTATTCCAATTTTTGGGTTAGCTTCAACCAACTCCCCTTCTCCTAATTTAAGCTTTGATCTAGTTATCATTCAACAAAAAGAATCTAGCACAAGCTTGTCTAACCTTAGCAACCTAGAGCTCTGATACCACTTGATCTAAAATTGATCCAAGACAAAGAATAAGGTATTACAGACTCATGTGCATGGATGTGCCTATGTTATTTTATGAAAAAGATTGATAAGATTGCGAAATACACAGGAAATGAAGCAGTTAAAAAAAACAAAATAGGAAATACATATAAACACAAAATGTTTAATAAGGAGTTCACCCAATACTCCTGGGCTACATCTCCTGGTCTAGCCTTCAGTGGTGGCCTCTCTATTATGTTTTCAAAGAAAATTTTTATAGCATTGAGCTCAATTTGAGTCTCACTCAATAGATACAAATTAGTAAGGCTATACTTGGATCCCACAAGTCTCTGGAGTACACAGACTCTCTTTCCTTCCTCTCGACCTCTATTGGTCATAGTACTATGAGCCCAGTCTGAGACTCATACATGAAAAACATTACAGATGAGTGCACTTGATCCTCTCAAGCCTTCTCTAGAGGACACTGACTCTCTGACTCTCTCTATTTTTGTCTTGACTCTAGCTTGTTGTTGCCTTTGCTTCTGCAGGTAAGTATGGCTTCTCGTCTCTGCTTCTAACTTTCTTGCCACATTCTCTATTAGCTTGTGGCTTTTAAGCCAATCTGCTTCCTGAATATTCATTTCCACTTCCTCTGTCCATTTGAATCCTTCTGTCCTATGTAATCAATCACTGTATAACACATCACAGGGAGGTGGCCACCTATTTCATAATGGATGAGTGTCAGTTCTCTTGAACATATTCAAAACGACCATTTATTCCGTTAAATCCAAGAATACCCACAAAATATGACCTTCTACCAATGCATCATCCATATCTGACTTTAAATCCTTTACAACTCTTCTTTTTAACCTCGTCAAATCTAGTCATCCATCGGAATACATCTCTACCATTGATTTGGAGCCTCCAAATCCTACGGTCATCATCCATATCGAGCAGATAAGTAACATGATGTTTATCTGTCCAATGTGACTGGTTTTCTCTCTCTTCTATCTCATGTGTGGCAACCATTGTATGGAATTGGGTGAGACTCAGTTGAAACATCTTATTGCTTGAAGCCCTTCCGATATCCTGCCCGTTTTTGTGGAACCCCGCTTCTGACAAAATCAGAATGATATCCATTGCATTTTAAGATTTTTCGGGTTTGAGGGCTTGCGCCCCTTCCCTCTTTGAGGGGCTTTCCCTGCGATATCGGAAACGACCCCCGTTTCTTGAAATTTACCTCTGGTTTTGCTAATTTGCGATACTACGTGTTACCATGGGCTGACAATCTACGCGCTTAACCCATGGTCCTCGTTGCTCAGCACTGATCAACAATTGCAACTGTTACGAAGATACCTCCGATAGCTTGATATTTATAAGACTTGTAGCCTTTGGCATAATTTTGAAGAGTTCATGAAAACTTAGAGAGTTTTCTAGGATCCAATTTGGATCAGGATGAATCCGACCTAGTAAGTTTAATGAGCCCTAGGAAGGAGAATTTCACATCCATCATGGTGACAAATCCAATGTTGTTTAATGTTTTAACGAGTCTGACAAAGGTGTGACTCGGTATCTTTTTAATATTTAGAGAGTTTGAAAAATGCATGGAAAAGAAAAACTCCACATGGTCCCTTTTTCATACATTTGTGTCTCTTGAGCCCGAAAAGGTAGAAAACAATACTTGAGAGAACCGCTTGACCATTTCAGTCAAGGAGTACCTTTTTCGTAAATAGTTTATCCCAGCCCAAAAAAGGGGTAAATGTATATTGGGTAAACGATGTTTCACAACCTTTAATGAGTTCAAAACAACAAGAGCTCAAAAATATTTTTGTGTTTAAAGAGTCGGAAAAGAGCTTAAAAGTGGACCCCCCATTTTTATTCTCTTTCATGAGTTAAAAAGATAAAAATATTCAGGGATCTTTTCATTTGAGTTTTATGAGTCGAGAAAAGAGCTTAAATGTGCCTCCAGTACCATCATCAGTAATCTATCACCTGTCACTCCACAAAAGGTAAAATAATTATCCAATTTCTGAGGCAAAAATAGGTTAAAAATACTTTTGAAACCTTAATATTTCATGAAAAATGAATAAAAGGAGGAAAAAGTAAATAATTTTTACCATTTTATCATTCTACCTTGTGTGGAGCATTTTTCACTCATTTGTGCCCTAGATGTTTAGGAGTATATTGTGGGAGATCCGGGAGGCCATTCGATGATCTGTCAATTGAAGGTAAGATCTGAGACCTTTAGCTTCATTTTTACGCTTGTTTTTCCTGTTTTGAACCATTTTTTTTATTTCTTTAGGAGGATTTAGAAAAAAAAATTCCCTTGGTCGGCATGATTTCTGGGCACAGAATCTCACCAATGAGGGGTTATTAACACTACCAAGTGTGCTGTCATTGCTACTATTTTTAAAACAGTCGCGCCAGCACCGTCAACACAAAATTTTTAAGTTTTCCCCAAATTTCTTTGATTTTGTCCAAATTTCTTTATCCAAGAATGATTGTTGACTTGATTTTATGGTTTTTGCAGGGAAAACATCACGAAATATGGTTGATTAGAGGGATCATGAGCATGAGGACATTGATACACAAGAAATAGAAAATCCAAAATACTTGAATGCCCTGAGGAGCTATGGGCTCCTCAAATTCTTCCTCACACCAAGTCTTCGAGTGCAACCTAAGTTGCTGCAGTATTTGATTAGTCTCTAGGATGTCAATTGGGAAGTGTTTATGATCCAGGACCAAGAACTGGAATTGGAAACTTCTGACATTTATTTGATCATAGGAATGTCCCAAAGAGGGGAACTAGTCAATCTGTATGGGTCCATGCCTATTGGGGAAGTGTGAATATGTTGCTTGCAGAACATTGCCCAGAAGAACTAAAATCGAAAAGAGGCAAGATAGAGATCATGAGTGTTCAGGATCTTGTGCTAAAAGTGTTGTTGTTGACCATCAAAAGAGTGGTTGCGGCTCAGGCACAACATGAGTCTAACAAATTGAAGTTTCAGTATGCTATCGATTGCATGGCACCAACTATCTTCCACTGGGCAGAAGCAATGAAGGTAAACATGAAGCGCCATCTATCTAAAGCCAAGGTGGGAAACCTGAAGTAGTTCTACTATGGTTCCATTCTAGTGACTTTGTTCTTAGAGCGGGTCCTGCAATTTCACTACGAGCTTGCTAGGTTAGAACTGTCATTTCCACAAGACCCACAGATGGTTCGTTGGAGTGCATTGATGGCTAGAATCACTGGGGGCCAACATATGTCATATAAGCTTGCCTTATTTTCATGGCTATGGTGTCAGCTGATCGTAGTAGAGGATTGGCCCTATAGCGGTACCGAATTCCATGGTGATCTAGATATGCCGCTACTAGAGGGAGAAGATTATGATGATGGAGGTAAAAACAAACAATTTTAATTTTTAGTTTTTTATTGTTTTTGAAATACGTGCATTCATGACATTTCGATTTTGTAAATGTAGATGTGGGACCAGAGCATATTTTCAGGATGTCCTCGATTGTTAGGCGTGTTGCTCAGTAGTTCAATATCACTCCTTATTAGGAAGGAAGTAATAATAAGGAGGAGATGGTGTGGAACCTTGAGGGATTGACCCACGGTATCCCAAAGTATGCCTGGGTGGGTGACATCGCACGCCAGTATCAGAGGCACACCGTGGGGGTATCAGATTGGATCCATCAACTACTAACTCGTGTAGTACGAGCAATTACATGCTACCAAGAGAATGATGTCAAGTAGTTCATAGATTTAGCATTCTACATTTTTTAGGCCTATAAGTCACATATGTAATTTAACACAAATATTATTTTTTGGGTTTTTGATGTATGAAAAATATTATCGATATATATATATATATATATATATATATATAAATATATATAGATGCTATATTCCTTGCTTACTATTGGTACAAAATTTTTTCTTTTTTATTTTCACATGTTTTGCAAATGTCTATCGAACACATAATTAGCTAATGCATTTGTCAATGTATTCATATGCATAAGAATATGATGATATGTAATGTAATCAAAATTTCTCTCCAATAAGTCCACATGGGGTAGCTCAAGTGGCAATGGCCATGGAAATGAAGTCTCGCCGAACCGGAGATCTTGGGTTCGATTCTTGTACTACCCTCCCCAGAAATGGGGTGAATAACAGACATGTAAAAACTAGAAAATGAGAAGGTTCTACTAAGCTTACAAAAAAAAAAAAAAAATCTCTCCAATAGACGAATACACAAATACATTCTCAATATATGAGGGTTTCTGATGGAATATTGCCCATTGAGTTGAAGAACAACAAGTTGTGAATCAAGGTTGACAACCAATTCCCAGATATCAAGAGTAATAGCTTATGGCAACAATTCAATATGTGAGCTATACTCAACAATGTTATTAGTTGTTCGACCTAAACAAATACCTTGAAAGTCAATCAACTCACCATGGGGGTCATAAATGGCCAATGCTGTGGATGATAGGTTCTAGGTACTACGGCAAGCACCATCAGCGAAATCAATGTGAGGAGACATAAACATCTACAAAGAGGGTAAAAACATGATAAGCAAGAAAGCTGTTTGAAAAACAACACACCAAACCACAGTGCACAAAAATGAATAACACACTATTCTACAAAAGTAGCCATGCAAGATGACCTAGGCATAGTACTTCTTGAGATAAAGCCCATTATGGGGCTTGTCTAAGGGATTTCCCTCATAATCAATCAGCTCATAAGCCTCTTTTTGTAACATACGTTTAATGATGTAGGGCCCATGCCACATAGGTTCGAACTTTCTTGCCCCCAGGTTATCACGAGCCTAATCATACACTAAAACCAAATTGCCCTCAGAAAAAGCTTGAGGAGAGACAGACTGATCAAAATGGGACTTAACCCACTTTTTCTATGCTTTGATGACTGAAGCAGTAAGACAATGAGTCTCATCCAGTCTTTCTAAATACAAGAGGCATTCTTCCTGAGGTGGGTCCTTGGGGAGAAGTTTGACAACTAGCTTGAGTGAGGGAATTTCGCACTTAATCGGTAAAGTTTCTTTTAGACCATAGACTAGCTAGAACGGTGTGAATCAAGTTGTGTCTTTGGTCAAGGTTCAGTAAGCCCACAGAGTTGAAAAGAGCATGAGATACCAATTTGACTTGTGCATTCCAATCGTGCATTGAAGCATCATAACCAAGACTTTGTTCACAGCTTCAAATTGGCCATTGTATTGAGGGTAATACGGGGTTGAGCCATCGTGGCATAAACCCAACGTAGAAGTCAACTCAGCCATCATGTAATCTCGAAAATGGGAGCCATGGTCAGTGACAATGGACTGAGGCACTCCAAATATAGAAATAACGTGATTTAATAGAAATTGAGTCAATTTTTTACCGTCTGCAGAGTATGTAGGCATCGCTTTGGCTCATTTGGTGAAATAATCCACAACAACGATAATATAACCATGCCCCCGGTCCAAACGAGGATTACATGTCAAATAGTCAATGCCCCATTTCTAAAAAGGACTAATGGCAATAATGAGGTGTAGGTGAATGGGTGGGGTGTGCATTTTATGCTAATAAATTTGGCACTCATGGCATTTTCGAACAACAAGGATACAATCATTGACGATGGAGGGCCAAAATAACCAGTGCAAAGTATTTTTTAAGCAGTAGCATATCAAGATAGATGACTGCCACATGCGCCAGAATGGTAGTCATTCAAGACTCTCTTAGCCTCCTCAAGAGTGAGACAATGGCGAAGAATTGAATTGACATCGATGCAGTATAAAGTATCTCCAATAATACGGTAAGGTTTGGATTGATGCCGAATGAGTCGGTGATCATCCTTGGTCAATGTAGACCGGAATGTGGATGTCTAGAGATACATGATGATATCACCGTACCAAGAGTCGAGAGTGCTAATAAGGAAAACTTTCTCGTCCGGGAGTTGCTCATCAGCACCAGCAAGAAGAGAAGTAGAGGGAAGGGAGAAAATAAACTCAACGAAGACAAGTTATTTCTTAGATTTTTCAGTAGTGAATAGAAAATCAAATTGTTGGAGGATGATAATCCACTTAGAATACTTACCCCCCAGCAACTGACGAGTCAGGATGTAGGTCATGGGGTTGCATTTAGAAATCACAGTGGTAGCGCAGAGGAGAATGTAATGTTGAAAGCGCTGAATAACCTGTACGGTAGCCAAATCCAACTTCTCGACATGAGCATAACACATCTTGGTGTTGAGGAGATTGCAATTGAGGTAGTAAATAACATGCTCATTTCCTTTGTCATCATCTTGTACCAGTACCATAGCAATGGTACTACACGCTACAACTAGATAAAAGAAGTAATCACGATGATAATTCGAAGGATGCATCAAAGGAGCATTTATGAGGACAACTTTTAGGTCATCGAAATACTTTTGGGCAACCTCATCCCAAACAAATGGGGTTACTTGCTTGAGCAACTAGGTGAACCCAGAAGCTAGCTTAGCTTAGTTTGGTATGAAACGACAGAGGAAATTTCTTTTCCCTGTAGACTCTACAGTTGATGCAACAAAGATGGAGGGAGTAAATTAACAATGGCCTCAACTTTAAGAGGATCAAGGCGAATGCCTTCTTTCAAAATGATAAGGACAAGGAGTTGTCAGGGTTCAACACAAAAGACACACTTATGTGGATTTATCCGAATGTTGTATTGTTTATAGTGAAGACAAATTTTTCGGATATGATCAGTATGATCACGACGCTTACAAGAATGAGCGGGGAGATCATCCAAGTAAGGTTGAACGATGTTTCTAATGTCATGGAACACATAAGATATCGCTCTCTAAAATGTAGCCCCAACATTCTTAAGGCCAAAAGGGAGCCTTTTATACACAAAGGTCCCCCACGAATAGACAAAGGTTGTCTTATCTTGATCAGCCAGTGCAATGTTTTTTTGTACCCCAGTTTACAAGGTCAGTGCTAATGACCAGTTTCCTCCTCGCACTGATTTGCAGAGATTAAAACCAGGACTAGTGTTGTACGGTGCTACTGAGCCTTTTCTCAGTCATGTTGATCCTCTTTTGGAAATTGTTTTAAATACGGAGTCGAAGGAAGATTCTTGGTTAATGATGCAAAAGGGAATTGTTATGCTCATGAAAAGGGACATAATGGGAGTTTATTCATGATGGGAAAGCATGTAGGGTTCACTATAGAGGTCCTCCAGGATTGTGGAATGGGGATTATAGGGACATTAACAAAATGCAGTGTAACAGTGATTTTGATGATCTTGATGCTACTGCTAAGCCTTAGAGGAGCTTCTTTGACAATAGGATCTCTATGTTGAATATGACCGCAACTTGTGAAATTTCTTTTTGTGGGATAGCCTACTACAAGATTTCCTACAAGAAACCTACAGGATGTCCTGTAGTCGCCTCTCCCTTAAAATTTTATTCTTTCATTCACTTCTGAAGCATGAGGATTGTTGTCATGGGTAGAGAAGGGGTGTATTGATTAGTGGATGAGAGGTAGCCTTTAGGTATTTTCCCCTTGTCCTCTGTTCTTACCCTCTTCTATTTGTTTTTCCTGAAAACTATAATCTTTTTGAAACTGAATTATTGGATGAATGCAGGGGTAATCATGGTGGTGAGAGGCATGGTGATGAGATGGTGAAGTAAACATTTTCTTTTCTTTTGACACAAGCAGGTCATCCCCTTTGCTCTAGGGTCACTTTCCTTGGGATTCCCAAGCCAATGTAATTCCTAAAGGATTATCCTGTAGGTTTTCATGGAATCATGTAGAAAACACATAACCCGTGCAAACTAAGCTAGATGAGTTCATAAATGGAGGGAATGATGGGAAGATGAAGAATATGGGATGGAGGAATGAAAACATGAATTGTATAGGTCCTTCTGCTCCTATTTTATTGCTCTGATCCTCCTCTTGCTGACCTACAAACAACATTTTCAAAAAAAAATATTTTCTTCTC
>APFE030668934.1:49341-103874 GCA_000404065.3 Pinus taeda | reverse complement strand
ATAGATAGATAGATAGATAGATAGATAGATAGATAGATATTAAAACAACTAGTCTGCCTCCAAGAGGTTTTCATCCTAGATGCATTCTCTGAGGTGCCTCATGGAGGTTTTCATCGTATTCTCTTTATTTATTTTTTGTTTTCGTTTTTTTCAGGGACTTAATGGGGTAGGAGTTGAGACTTGCTCCACCACCATCATTGTCTTTCTGATGCCATTGATGAATTCTTGCTTTGACAAGGGATTCTTGTATACCTTCAATCTGTGCCCATTGACAACTAAAGGAATGGCCTCTGCATCAATGGTTCTTACCTATACTGAACCATTATCATGGCTTTTTTCTATGACATAAGGCCCTTACCATCTAGTCCTCAACTTTCCTTTAAAATCCTTGTATCTGGAATCATACAACATAGCCCAATCACCTTCTTGAAATTGTTTGACCATTATGTTCTTATCATGCCAGATCTTCCTTTCAACTTGGGTCACCTCTATGTGCAAGAAGGCCTGCATTCTAAACTCATATAACCCATTCAGCTGGAACAATCTCTCTTATTGTGCCCTAGTGATATCTAGATCTAGTTGTGCTACCATTCTTAAGGTGTTGTAGTCAAATTCAATGGACAACAGGGCCTTCTTCCCATATACTATCTCATAAGAAGTGAATCTAGTGGCAATCTTCCAAGTGGTATTGTAGGCCCAAGTGGCCTCAACTAATCTATCTACCTAGTCCTTTTTGTTGCTGCTAATCACTTTGGACAAAATGCCCTCCAGCACTGTGTTGGTCACTGTTAAGCCTCAAAATTACTCTTTCCCTAGCAACTCTTCTAATTCGTTTTCTTTGTTTTTCCATAAGAAAGATGCATTCTCATAACCAATAACCGATATATACTGTCTTGAGGAGGACATTTAATGATTTACATGTTATGCTTTTATGTTTTGTTTTTGAATAAATTTTGGTATATTAGCTACAGAATGCAGCCTATTCTGCAGCTAACCGATTGTTCCGCAGCTACCTTCATGCTCTAATAGGTTCCAGGTGTTAGAAGGAGAAACTAGCCACATGGGCAGCTTGGAATTCATCATGACATGGACCCTATCCTATTCGTTCAGCCCAGGTCAACAAAGAAGATGCCATAAGACTACGGCCAATGGATAAAACAAACACAAAGAGACTGAAGGTAACAAGACTCTGTTTCATGGATAATTAATGTGATCCATAGTGATGGGAAGCATTATCTGGAACAACTACCTGTACCTACGGACTCCAACAGCCACATGTAAAAACTAATCCAATAGCCACCATGTCTTGGATTTATGTCTCTAGCAACCGAGGAACAAATTCCACATATTTGTCTTCTATGTGTTTGGCTATAGCATGCTGTTCTCCACAAATAGTTATATTATTTTTCTTATAAATACCTGTGTAAAGGACCGAAGAAGTTAGTATTAATAGTAATAGTTTTATTGTGAAATTGAAGTTCTAGACTCTGTAATTTTTGGGCATTTTGTTTCCCTATTTTAATATGAGAAGGCCGCATGTTTTTATGAACATTTAAAGGAATTTTCTTGGATTTGATTGAGCAAGCAAAGCCTAATTAGTTGCAGAGGGCCCTGCACTGAAAAAGGTTTCATTTCATTTTATTTTTATTCTTCTTGTTAACTACAAATTCATCATTTTCTTTCTACAACAGTGTTATCATTTTCTTACTAACAATGTTTATAATGCAGTTTCCATCATTTTCTTATTAACAATGTTTATAATTTAGAGGAGTTTCGATTAGCTTGATCTCTTTTAAGTTTTTATCATTATTTTAGAGGATAGAACTCAATGGTGTAATATTTTCTCTTCAATTAAAAACTAACATTGTTTCAGGATGAGAGTAGGATTGAAGAATGATAAGGATACATTGTTGGATATTTTACTTCATTCACTATTTTTCTAGCTTAAATTCTCAGTTAAACTGATCAATGTCATTTACTATCTTTGCCATTTCATTTTTAGTTTACTGACTCATGGTGTTAATGAATGTTTATGGAAAACCCTTCAAGTTGATAATTCATCCTTAAATAAGTTGTTGAACATTTCATCTATGCAATTAGTTATTTCAGCATCTCTGTATTTTCTTTCTCTTAGATTAATGAAGTACAAAATTACTCAAATGTCATCCCAAGGATACTTTCTCCCAAAATTGAGAGGCAGAGTAACCAAGTATTTCATTTTGTTTTATTTCAGTAATTAGTTAGACATCAATTGAAAATTTCACTTTCAGTTTTAATTCATGATTTGGAAATAATGGTAAAATAAGAATAGAAACTTTGTTTTCGTTTCTTTCTTAGCTTTGCTTCCAAATCTTTCTTAGCTCTATTTTCATATCTTTCTTAGCTCTGTTTTCATTTTTAGATTTTGAGTAGTATTTACAAATGTTAGATTTAGTTTTGATAGTTTACATTGTAAATCATTAGGAATTAAAAGACCAAAAACCCCCAAAAACAACATAAAACATAAAAACAATGAAGTGAGAAAGGTTATCTAGCACAAACAATGCACTACACTTCATTCGTTTATGATACCCATATTGATAATTTATGTAGAGCAATTTAGGACACTAAATTGACTAAACATTTTGGCACCATTGCCGGGGAAGTGTAACTAGGTAGCCTTATCTCTTACATTAAAAAGAAATGATACACATAGAGAGATACTCTAGGGGTAGATTTATAGCTAGGGGCAGTAGTTCAATTCCTACAACACCACCTAATCCACCAAGAACAAGGAAAGATACACCTCCCTCCCAGGCTCATACTCCCAACCATAGAACACCTCAAATTCCAAAGGCAGAAATTCAATCAAAAGAATCTCCTACTTCATCTACCAAGTCTGTCCTAGAGGAGAAAAATCTTGAATCTCCAACAGTAGGAATAGACTTTTTCACCTCCACAAGAGAGCACATTTTAGTTGAATAATTAGGAATACCTGGTGAGGAAGAAGAAGTAGAAGCCATCTCCCATATCCTATTAATGGACGAACCAGAGGAGGAGAAAGTAACCTTGTAGGTTGAACCTTATACTGACTCTGATTAAACTGTAATGGCAGAAGAAGGAGAAGATGGGGAATTTAGTCTATTTGGAGGGTGTAGAGGAAGAGGTAGAGGAAATAGTGGAGGAGGTAGAGGAAATAATGGAGGAGGCAGAGGAAATAGGGAAATAGATAATTATTTTGGATTCCCTATAGTGGATGAGGAAACAAATGCCACAATGAAAAATATATCACCTTCTGTCCTCCCAAACTTCCATGGGTTAAAAAGTGAGGATCCTGAAACATTCTTATTTGAGTTTGAAGTCTTGTACAAAACCTATGACTATCTAGAAGACTCTCAAAAACTCAAATTTTTTCCTTCAACACTAAAAGAGCTGCTTCGAAGTGATTCATGGATTTAGTCACTCAGTCCATTAGAACATGGAATGACATGAAAAAAAGTTTTTGGATAGGTACTTGGATTATTGCATGCCTACCAATCACAAAAATGAAGTGTTCAAAATGATGCAAAGAGAGGATGAAAACATGGAGGATTTGATCTAGAGATTCAACTATAATTTGAAAAGAGAAAAAATGGACAATTTAGATGAAGATACCTTGAAAGTCCTTTTATTAAAAGCCATTAGAGATGAGTGGATAGATATCCTTAACATGATGGGGAAGGGAGATATCTCTCAGCTTCCATTAAATGATATAAGAGAATTATGTGTTCATCTCTCAAGAGGGAAATCTATATCTAGGAAAGGTCCAAGAGATCCTTCTCTTGTTAGAGTAAACAAATCTGCAATTGGATCTATAAGTAGGGCAGAAATTGGTAATATGCTTGATGAATTTAAAATTGACATTCTAGGGAGTCTTAGTGAGCAAATAGACACCCTTAAATTACAAAAAAAGAAGAAAACCGAGGCTGATGTTTTAGCCATTTTTTGTCCAAAATGCAGAAAAAAACATGCTCTAAGAGAATTCCCTTTAGATGCAAAAGTTCTAGAAACGTGTATGATTTTCTCAAAAAGCCATGAGACTGGTCCTTCAATTCTAGGTCTCAAGGTTATCTTTCAAGAGGAAATAGTCCCAAATTTTGCAGAACCTCTTTGTTTTGTTGCTAGAAGACCTTGGCAAGGGCCACAAAATCAAGGATTTAACAATCAAATGTATCTTCCCCCCCACCAAATTGGAATTCTTGGCAGCAACCTCGGCCTCAACCTCAATCTCAAACATGGTCTCAACCTCAATCTCAATCTCAACTGTGGGCACAAGGAGTACAAAATCCTTATGGGATATTTTCTCAATATTATTAATATCCTCCATCATATCAAAATTATCCTCCCCCACACATTCCACATCAAAATCAGCAGCCACAACTTCAAAATCAGAACCCTCAACTTTCATTACTATTTCCACAACAATCTCAACAACAAAACCAAAATCCTCAACTATTACTTCCATTTCAGTAGAAACGAAATCAACTACCTACCCAACCATTACCAAACCCTAATAATAAAAACCCTCAGAATTCTTACATGGTAAAAGGACAACAATTTCCAACTTACATGACTAATCCTCTAGATCTTAATGATGTTCAACTGAGATATGACAGGATATTAGAAAAGGAGATACCTTTTGTAGTTATTCAGGAACAAGATAATTTTGAGGAAGATTCTCTAAAGGTCAATAAAAGTTTTGAGGGAACTTCTCTCTAAAACCAAAACATTGAAAAAGAAAAACAAAAAGAATCAGTGAACACAACTCCTATCATTGAGCAACCATCATCTACTTCTACACCTCCTTTCCCTAAAAGATTACAAATTAATAGAGGAGTAGAAAAGTAGATTATGTTGCCAAATTATGATTTTATAGATGAATTGAAGAATGTCTATATCAAAATCCCTTTGCTACAAGCCATTAAATAAATTCCAATTCTAGAAAAATCAATAAAGGAGTTGAGCATAAAGAAACCAGGAAGAAAAACAAAGGAAACAAAAAGAATTCACCTGGTAGGAAAAATAGCAGACATGATGGGAAAAATTTCCATACAAAAATATGTGGATCTAGGAAGTCCAATTGTGAAAACACATACCAATGGAGTTTAAATTCCAAATACATTGATTGACTTAGGGGCAACAATAAACATCATGAGTAAACAAACTATGGATCAGCTCAAGCTTTCTAATCTTCTTTACACACCTACCTTACTGCAACTAGCAGGTAGATTAGTAATCAAACTAGATGTAGTGTTAGAAGATATTTCAGTATCCTTAGATTCTTGGGAATAACCTGTTGATTTCATGATCTTAACTCTCAAGAACAATCTAGGAGGACATCCACTCATATTATAAAGACCTTGGCTAGCCACAGCTGATGCTTTTATTAACTGTAGATCTGGTGACATGTATATTTCTGATGGTAATTCAACAAAAAAATTACCTTATATCCTCCAACAAAAGCAATCACAAAAATAGATGACAAAGAATGGATTGATGATGAAGATGATATTTAGCCTCTCTTTACCATTTCAGATATCAGTGAAGATAGTAAAATTTTAAATACATTGGAAAATTTTGAATCATCTTCAGAATATGACCATGAGCAATTTCAATAAAAATCTAATGTTGAATATTTGTCATCGAAGTAGATGTCTCTCTATTCTATGGAAGAGTTTGGTAGCTCTACAATTGAAATTTTTCCAGTTAGGACATTGAACATAAATAAAAACTTGGAGAAACTACAACAAGAAGAGCAAATCAAAACATTACAAAAACATTCTGTTGCATTTGCATGGGAATACACTGACATGAAAGGCATTAATCCTAAGACTTGTATCCATCACATATACATTGAGAAAAATTGTAGACCCATCAGACAACCTTAGAGAAGGATGAATCCAAATCTTAGGGATATTGTGAAAGAAGAGCTCCAAAAATTACTGAATGTGAACTTCATTTACCCAATTTCAGATAGCCAACGAGTTTCTCCTTTGGTAATTGTACCTAAAAATAATGGTAAATGGAGGGTGTGCATTGATTATTGAGAATTGAATAAAGAAACCCTTAAAGATCATTTCCCTTTGCCTTTTATAGATCAAGTGTTAGATACATTAGCACGTAAGAAGTATTTCTCATTCTTGGATAGTTTTAGTGGTTATAATCAAATTCAGGTAGCACCTGAAGATTAGGATAAAACCACATTTAATTGTCCATGGGGAACTTATCCCTATCGAGTACTTCCTTTTGGATTATGTAATGCACTACAACATTCCAAAGAGTAGTACTAGGAATTTTTTCTGATCTAATATATGATTGTGTAGAGGTATATATGGATGATTTTACAGTCTATGGGAATACATTTGAAGAAGCTTTGGAAAATTTGGAAAAAGTTCTTAAAAGATGTAAAGAAGCAAACCTTTCACTAAGCCATGAAAAATGTTTTATGATGTTTACAGAAGGTATTGTTTTATGAAAAATAGAAACCCCACTCTTCAAATTTCTTACCAAATATTGTGAATTCAATTGGAATTCTGATTGCCAATTGGCATTTGAAACCTTGAAAACAAAAATTTCTGAAGCACCCATTTTAAGAGGTCCAAATTGGAAACTCCCTTTCCATATTTCAATAGATGCTTTAGACACAACTTTGGGAGCTGTATTGGGACAAAACGATTTTATTCCTTATGCCATTTACTATACAAGTAATAATTTTACTCCCACTGAGTTAAATTATACTATGACTGAAAAGGAATTTTTAGTTGTTGTTCATGCAATTAACAAGTTCAAACACTATATAATAGGCTATGAAACCATTTTTCATATAGATCACTCTGCAATAGATATTTAATGAATAAACCTATTACTAATGGCAGAGTTACAAGATGGCTTTTACTTTTGCAAGAATTCAACATTATTGTGCTAGATAGACCTAGAAAACAAAACACAGTTGTTGATTTCTTGTCGAGGATTCAGAAAATCAAAGAAGATTCTCCAGTTGAAGATAAGTTTCCTGATAAATATATTTTTGTAGTAACTACTCAAACTCCTTGGTTTGCAGATATTGCTAACTATTTGGCACAAGCCCAGATCTTATGATTAGAAGGTGTGTTATGGAAGATGAAATACTGAGATTCTCAAGGCATGTCATGATGAGCCATGTGGTGGACACTTTGCTGACAAGAGGACAGCCTATAAAATACTTTCTTTAGGATATTATTGGCCATCCATCTTCAAAGATGCTAAATAATATTTCAAGAGATGTGACAACTGCCAAAGGGTAAGGAAACCTGCTCCCTCAAATGAAATTCTATTACAAATTCAGGTACTCATCAAACCTTTTGAAAAGTGGGCCTTAGATTTTATTGGGCCAATTAATCCTCCATCTAAGCAGAAGAAGTATATATTATTATGCACTGATTATGTCACTAAATGGGTAGAAGCCAAAGCATTACCTTTTGCTAATGAAAAATCTGTAGTTAATTTTCTTTTAGAGGACATCTTCACTCGTTTTAGTGTTCCAAGAGAAATTGTGACAGATTAGGGATCTCAATTTACATGTAACATGGTGGAAGGGATTGTGGAAGAATACAAGATCAAATATAGGAAATATACTCCCTATCATCCACAAGCAAATATTAAGTGGAATCTACAAATAAAGTGATTTGAAAGAATTTTCACCAAGACTGTGCATCTACATAGAAGAGATTGGGCAGAAAGGCTTCTTGAAGCCTTGTGGGTCTATAGAACTACATGGAGGAACACAATGAGACATACACCCCATGAACTTGTTTATGGAAAACAAGTCCTGTTCCCTATAGAGTTCCAAATCAGAACTTTCAAGATGGCAGTCCAATTGGGACTAGATTTATCAAAGGCACAAAAGCATAGGCTGGAGCAATTAAATGAACTTGATGAAATTAGGCAAGAGGTAGTTCAAAGGACTAGTATATTCCAACAACAGAGGGCTAAATGGAATGACAAATATATCAAGGACAAGAGGTTTCAAGTGGGAGATTGGGCACTATTGTTTGATTCAAAGTTTAAATATTTTCAAGGGAAGTTTCAAACTCATTGGCTTGGGCCATATGAGATTGAAAAAGTCTTTAGTAATGGAGTAGTGAGGATAAGAACAATAGATGAAAGTAAAACTCCTCTTCTTGTGAATGGTCATAGATTAAAGATATATCAAAAACCAATTTCAAAAGAGGAGTTCACTAAGATTTTCCAAGGCAATTCTGAAATGAAGCTAGTGAAGAAGAATTCTTATTCTCCACTAACTTAGTCTTTATTTTTCCTAAAAAAAAAATTAAATAAAAAAGATTATATAAGGTTGAAAACCAATCATTGATTGGCATACTTATACAGAAAATACAAGGTGAAAATCAAAGGTTTTTGACACCCTATATTTTCCATTTTCTTTCTGTAATAAGTAGTGACAAAAAGCTATAGTCACTCTACAATTTAGATTTTGCAAATTCATCATCTCATCTCACCTCACTCCGTTTAATTTTTGCAGATTCACTTCATCCCATTGTCATATTTCATCAATAAATTTTTAAATTAAAATTTTTCCTTTTACATTTTTCATTCCATCTTCATTTCATTTATCATCTTGTCTTACATCTCATTCCATTTCACTTACATAGCCACTTGCATTTCATTCGTTAACCATAAGCCATATTTCACTTTCTATTTCATATTCTGCAGTTGATTCTGTTCTACAGCTACAATTTGTTTATCAGTTCAGGCACAAGTGTACATCTCATAATAAAATCATGTATGTAGGGAATTGAAGAAAAATCAATTTTTGAAGACCAACCATGCCCAAGGTACCTGTGGATCAACATCAAAAAAATTAGCAAGCGAAAGGGAAAGGTTCCAAAGGTAAATGCAAAGGTTTATTTAAAAAAGTAATTTGAAAACATAAGTTTGTATAGTATGTATAATCACATGTCTCCTTAATCAACCATCATTGAAAGAATCATTGAGTTAACTCCACCTGTTAATGATCAAGATGATGATGTGACCTACCTATCTATGACTCTCTAAACCCTTACTGTCTATTTATTACATGCAAACCCTTAAGCTTATCTTTCATATTAAGCATTCATTTCATATACATAATCTTTCCATTTTCTATATACACAGTCATTCCATTTTTCATATACACAGTCTTTCCATTTTCATATATACGCAGTCACTCCATTTCCATACAGCACTTAGTTTATAGATAGTGAGAGTAATTTTGAAGGTTAACCAAAAATAGGGGATATAGGGCTTATTGTCAGGACAGAGCCTGTAGGGGTAAAGTATATAGAGGGTATCCATAGCTTAAAGGGATGCTATAGAAGGCCGGATGGTTAAATTTTATTGAGAAATTTGACAGCTACCACGAGGAAATTACTAAGTCTTTTGCAAGGTCATTTGATGGCACAAAAGTGGAGATAGGAGATATAAAATTTGCAGTCATAGAATCCTTCATAGTAGAAGCAGCAAAGTTTCCAAGACAAAGGGAAAGATGGCTTAAAAACAAGGAATTTCATGGTGAATCTTGGAAAGTGATCCTTAGAAACCTAGGTATGGATGTTACAATATTTAGGAAGGGAATTCCTATTTCAGCACTCAAGAACAAATGGGGTAATATGCTATTGATATTGCAAAAATTCATTACTTGTGAAGGAAGATGTGAGTTTATGTATGTTTACCATATATGCTTATTAATGAATTTCTTATAAAATGGAACCATCAACCTTCCCTTCTTCCTTCTAAACAGTCTGAGAAGGATCGCTACAAATATCCAAAAGCAAATTGAATCCATAGAAAGAACTATGTATCATCATGGATTAGTGAAAATACTAGTTGAATTCCATTTGAAAAGTATAGGGGATACCTGGGAAGATTTCTTGGTAAGAAAATTTTTCTAGGATGCTATAGAGTCACCTAAGGAAAGTCATGTTAAGAAAAGTAGGAGGCGAAAGATCAACGTTAACATTCAAAACAAATTTGGAACCTCCTCACAAAAGAATGATGCAAAGAGAGCTTTTAAACTAGAGGTTAGAAAGCAGAATAAATAGAAAGGAAAAAATAAAAGAGAGAGCTAAAGAAATCAATGAAGACATTCCTAAACCTTCATCACCACAAGAAGATGAATGGTTACTCTCCAAAAGACTGACCAGGACTAAGGAGAAAATCAAGAAAAAGAAGGAGATAGGGAAGAGGAAGAAGGACACAAGAGAATAAACCATAAGCTTCCAAAACCTAAGAAGGAGCTCTAGACACCGAGGTAAGGTGAAGAAGGTAACATCAAAAGAAGCCCAGTTCATAAACTTAGAGGGAGAAACACCAGTTCAATCTCTTGACAGTATTCCACCTAAACACGGTCCACAAAACTCTACACCACAAAATTTTGAAGGCAGTCCAAGCAGAGCTTCTCCTAGCATAGATCTAGTACAACAACAAATCTATGACTACATAGAGTCATTAGAGAGAAAGAATACCTCAATGGATCCAGGATCCTCAACCAATCTAAAGCAGCCTGTCAATCCACAAGAATATCTAACTAGCTCTCTCAAACAAGAAATATTTAAGTTAGAGATTTTGAACAGGCACATTCAAAAAGAAAATGAAACCTCGAGGGAATAGAAAAAGCTAGATAAAGCCATTCATGACAACACAATGCTACACCTAGGATTATGGTACAAGAAAAATAGGAATCTGAAGAGGAAACTAGGAATTTGAGTAGAATAATTATCAACCTCAAATACAGACTTCTTATGCAGAAGCCCAAGATGGAAATCAGTGCAAGGAGAAGTAAGAAAATGAAGTTAGATGTGCTGGCAGAAGTATCAGAACAAATGCAATAGGAGAAAGAAGTTCACATTTTTGAAAGTTGCATGGGTACATGCAATGATTTTGCAGTGGGGGTATGTTGAGCCTCAAAATTACTCTTTCCCTAGCAACTCTTCTCATTCCTTTTCTTTGTTTCTCCATAAGAAAGATGCATTATCATCACCAATAACTAGTATATACAGTCTTGAGGAGGACATTTAGTGATTTACATGTTATGCTTTTATGTTTTGTTGTTTGAATAATTTTTTGTATATTAGCTATGGAACGCAGCCTATTCTAGAGCGAAATGGATGTTCCGCAACTACCTTCATGCTCTAACAGGTTCCAGGTGTCAGAAGGAGAAACTAGCTACATGGGCAACTTGGAAATCATCATGACATGGACCCTATCCTATTCATTCAGCCCAGGTCGACAAAGAAGATGGCATAAGACTACGGTCAATGGATAAGTCAAACACAAAGAGACTGAAGGTAACAGGACTTTGTTTTGTGGTTAAATAATGCATTTCATAGTGATGGGAAGCATTATCTGGAGCAGCTACCTATACCTATGGACTCCAACAACCACCTGTACAAATGAATCCAACAGTCACCATGTCTTGGATTTATGTCTCCAGTAGTCGAGGAAGAAATTCTGCATATCTATCTTCTACGTGTTTGGCTATGCATGCCTTTCTCCACAAATACTTATATGATTTTTCTTATAAATACATGTGTAAAGGACCGAAGAAGTTAGTAGTAATAGTAATAATTTTATTGTGAAATCAAAGTTCTAGACTCTGTAATTTTTGGGCATTTTGTGTCCCTATTTTAATATGAGAAGACCGCATGTTTTTATGAACATCTAAAGGAATTTTCTTGGAGTTGATTGAGAAAGCATAGCCTAATTAGTTGCAAAGGGCCCCTACACTAAAGACGGTTTCATTTCATTTTATTTTTCTTCTTCTTGTTAACTATAAATTCATTATTTTCTTTCTAAAACAGTGTTTATAATCATTTTTTTACTAACAATGTTTACAATGCAATTTCCATCATTTTCTCATTAACAGTGTTTATAATTTAGAGTAGTTTCCATTAGCTTGATCTATTTTTAGTTTTTATTAGTAGTTTAGAATATAGAACTCAATGGTGTAATCTTGTTTATTCAATTAAAAACTAACCTTGTTTCAGGATGAGAGTAGGATTGAAGAATGGTAAGGATACACTGTTGGATAGTTTACTTCATTCACTGTTTTGCTAGTTTAAATTCTCTATTAAACTAATCAGTGTCATTTACTATCTTTGCCATTTCATTTTTAGTTTACTGACTCATGCTATTAATGAATGTTTATGGAAAACCCTTCAAGTTGATAATTCATCCTTAACTAAGTGGTTGAACATTTCATCTATGCAATGAGTTATTTCTGCATCTTTGTATTTGCTTTCTCTTAGATTAATGAAGTACAAAATTACTCAAATGTCATCCCAAGGAGACTTTCTCCCAAAATTGGGAGGCAGTGTAACCAAGTATTTCATTTAGTTTTATTTATGTAATTAGTTAGACATCAATTGCAAATTTCACTTTCAGTTTTAATTCATGATTTCAAAATAACGGTAAAATAAGAATAGAAACTTTTTTTTCATTTTTTTCTTAGCTTTTCTTCCAAATATTTCTTAGCTCTGTTTTCATTTCTTTCTTAGTTCTATTTTCATTTTTAGATTTTTAGCAGTCTTTACGAAAGTTAGATTTAGTTCTGATAATTTACACTGTAAATCATTAGGAATTACAAGACCAAAACCCCCCAAAACAACATAAAACATAAAAACAACGAAGTAAGAAAGGTTAGATAACAAAAACAGTGCACTACACTTCATCAGTTTATGATACATGGATTGATAACTTATGTAGAGCAATTTAGCACACTAAATTGACCAAACTGTCACCTCCACTTACCCATTATCTTGTGGGTGGTAAGGAGTGGATGTTCTATGCTTGATCTTGTGTTGGTGATGCAGGAGCATTAGCTTGGGAAAATACCTTGTATTTTTATTAAACCTAGGGGTCTCATGTTTTTGAGAAATTGTTAATTTTATGTAAATATTTATGAGATTTTGTGAGGATTTGTAATGTTTCCAAATAATTGGCAAGAGAGAAATTAGCCTTGAAATATTTCAGAATTAATTATAAGCCTAAGATTAGATTTAGTTTCAAGAGTTTTAGGGATGAGAATCTATTCTTTAGGGATGTTGAGAGATTTAGGGATTTGTTGAGATACTAAGGGGATTTAGCATTTAATTTAATGATATTTTCAAATTGTATAAACAGAAGAAGTTTTTGAGAAAAAGATAGGATAGAATACAGAGGAGAGAGTGAAGCTTGGACAGCCAAAGCTTGAAAGCCTCCGGGCAATTGTAAGGCCGTTAATGTTGAATATCGGGCAAATGCAAAGTCTGTAAGTATTTTTATTATTAATGTGAAAAGTGTTCTCAGAGTTGTGTGGTTCGATTTCTAGAGTGGTGTATATTTTCTGTAACTAAGTTTAAATTGAGAATGCACATGTTATAGAATCTGGTGGTGAAATAGCTGCTTGAGTTTAATGCCATGAAATGAGTCAAATCTTACAGAGTAATGGAAAATCGTTCTGCATAATCGATGCTGGAATAGTTGGTAGTGGGAACAAATATTGAGACCGACCTTCTGTTAGAATTTAACAAATATTGAGACCGACCTTCTGTTAGAATTTAACATTGAAATCGATCCCCAGCATTGAAGCAGCTGGAAATCGATCTACAGCATTGGTCATTGGTCAAGGTAGTTAAATGTGAATGAAACGCTTGAAATTCTGTGCAAAGTATAGGAGCAGAGAAGGTCGATTTCAATTAGAATCGACCTACACATTGAATGGAATTCAATTCGCATAGCGCAATTAGAGATATGAATGAATCGTTGTATGGAATGCATGAATTTTAATGGTATTTCTGCGAAGAATTGATTTTAAGGTCACTTATGAATGAGTTGCTGGGTTCATGTTTTATATGCCGCGGTGATGAACTGAATGTATGTCAAATTGGGAGAAGCGTGAGGAACTCTGTTTCCCTGGAGCGATGTCAGTTATGACAAAGTCTAACTTGCATTTTGCATCTCTGAGATTGTTTAACAGCATTGAATAAGGTGAAAGACTTCGGCAAAAGCGTTGAAGGCGTTTGAACGTTTAACTGTGGGCCAACACTTGTTTTTTTTAAGCCTGAGTTCTGTAAGTTGCGAAGGTCGAATGGAGAATTGAAACACTCTGGCACTGTTGGTGAAGTCGACCATGGTTAAGTCAATAGCTGTATCGAATGAGTTAATATTTGACTTTGATCAAATTCTGTGCACGGCAATTGAAGTGGGAGAGCGTTGGAGTAGGCGCACTTGAATTTGCAGAGGCGTTCATAAGACAATGTAATTGCAGGAACGAGGTTTATCACAAGCAGATCGGGCCTGGAATGTTTCAGCTAATCACACAACAGGTATGTGAGGAGTGCCCTAATGTCTTGTATGAACGAGAAGGCGATTCTGAACGATGGCCTGTCGCCTATGGACTCAACAGCATGTGAATGCCAGTTGTGAGATGAGATATTCTCGATTTTCATGATTTTTTGTTGTGGAATGCAGAGATTGAAATGCATAAATTTCAGTCTTTGTGTAATGCCAAAATTTCTTGTTCGGGGTTTGGTTTAGGAGAGCAATGATCGAGAGATTGCTTTCAGCGTTAGCAGTATCTCTGTTGCTGCTCTGCGCGGAGATGGGGGACCTACTGTAGATGGAGAAGCTGGTGATCTAAAGTTTAAAATTTATACGGCACCGCATGAAAGGTTCAGAAGGGACGGCAATGACCTACACACTACAGTTACAATTTCGCTGCGGGATTCTCTTGTTCGTTTTGTGAAGAGTATCCCTCACCTTGACGGCCATTTAGTGGCTGTATGTTCCAAAGGAATCACCAAACCGAAAGAGGCCAGGCGCATTCGAGAAGAGGCATGCCCATACATCTGAGTACAAATAAAGGGAACTTATTGGTGGCATTTGAGGTTTTGTTCCCAAGCAGTCTCAC
Source organism: Pinus taeda (assembly GCA_000404065.3). NCBI lineage: Eukaryota > Viridiplantae > Streptophyta > Pinopsida > Pinales > Pinaceae > Pinus > Pinus taeda. The sequence goes on along the minus strand of APFE030668934.1, from coordinate 88,933 downwards.
AGAAGAACAGAAAAGAAAAATCAAAGAAGTCTTTGCGCAAAACAAAAGTTTTGTCAGATTGTTAGAGATTCATATTCAAATGAGATGGTGTGAATTTGCCAATTATTTAAATTTTGATTTGGGCATACGATGATGATGCATTTGTATATAGCAGAGGTAAAAGTTCCTGGGTATTGCAAGCTTTAGGCTTGCGTCAGTTGGATTAACAAATTTTCAATCATGTGAGATGTAAACTGACTGCCTTGATCAGTGACCAATTCTCTAGGGTACCCAAAGTTATAAAATACATTTTCCCTTAGGAACTCAACCACTTTCTCCTTTGTTGCTTCTTTGATAGCCTTAGCTTTAGCCCACTTGGTTAAATAGTTAGTTCACACAATGATATATTACCTTTTCCTGGATGGAGGGTAAATGGGTCCAATGAAATCCATGCCCCACTTGTCGAATGGCTCGAAAGTCACTTGAGGTTGCATAGGAATTTCATCTCTTGGGGTAGGTTTCCCCATCCTTTGGCACCAATCACACTTACTAGTATACCTCCTCACATCCTGGTGAAGAGTGGGTCAGTAATAACCATCTTGTATCACCTTGAATGTTGTCCTCTTGGTTGCAAAGTGACCTCCACAAGGCCCATCATGACAAGTCAGAAGGATGTCAAAGACTTCCTCCTCCCCGATACATCTTCTTAGAATCTGATCTGGGCCTAGTTTGAATAGGTTACCCTAAATCCAAGTGAATGGGGTGCTCTTCCTCACATTCTTGCTTTTCTCTTTGGAGGACAAATTTGGTGGAAACTGTGTGGACACCAAGTAATTTGCTATGTCAGCAAACCATGGAGAGAGAATTGAAATGGTGAATAAGTGTTCATTCGATAATTGATCATCAACCTTTCCTTCCTCCCTTGCATGCAAAGTCAATTTAGATAATAAAAAAATCCTCAACAAATTCTTCTTGTTAAGCTTATCAATAATAGTTAGATCAAACTGTTGTAATAAAACTGACCATCTAATAATTTAGGCATTTACGTTGGGTTTATTTGTCAAATATTTAATTACAGCATGGTTAGTATGTACAAATGTTTGGTAACATGTAATGTAATGCCTAAATTTGTTCAATGAATGCACAATATCTAGGAGTTTCTTTTCTATCACTGTATAGTTCAGTTCGTCCTTCGACAGATTCTTACTGATCAAGTAAATGGCATAAGGTAGCTTGTCATCTATTTGGCCTAGAGTTTCGCCTATGGCTTTGTGAGAGGCATCAACATGTATATGGAAAGGAAGGGCCCAATTTGGGCCTCGAAGAATAGGTGCAATGGTCAACTTTTCCTTTAGGGTGTCCAAGGCCTCTTGATAACTTTTTGTCCATAAAAATTTAGAGTCTTTGGCCAATAACCCAAATAAAGGAGAAGCTAACTTGCTGAAGTCTTTTATAAATCTCCTATAGTATCCAGATAAACATAGAAAATTTCTGACATCCCTCTATTTTTATGGATGTGGGACCCTTTTGATGATGGCTATCTTATTTGTTTCCACTTGCAGTTCTTTCTTGGATATTGAATGACCTAGAACAGTCCCTGCAGTCATTAAGAACTCACATTTTTCAGGACTAAGGTACAAGTTCATTTCAATGTAGTTGTTCAACACATTACCCAAGTTGGGCAAAGCCTCTTGAAAATCACACCCATAGGGTGTAAAATCGTCCTTATAAATTTACACTGCATCGTGGACTAGCTCAGAAAAAATACTCAGGACTGCTCTCTGGAAAGTGGGAAGAGCGTTACATAGGCCAAAAGGAAGTACCTTATAAGCGAAATTACCCCAAGCACAAGTGAAGGTGGTTTTATCCTGGTCTTCTGGGCTAATCTAGATTTGATTTTAACCACTGAACCCATCTAGGAAAGAGAAGAACTTCTTCCCTACCATGCCATCTAGCACTTGGTCAATGAAAGGTAGAGGGAAATGGTCCTCCTTTATTGCTTTGTTTAACTCTTTGTAATCGACACAAATCCTCCACTTCCCATTTTTCTTTGGAACCAACAGCAAAGGAGAAACCCACTCACTATCCAAGATAGGGTAAATGAATCCTGCATTCAGTAGCATTTGCGGTTCTTCTTTGACTATATCCTTGAGAGCTGGATTCATTCTCCTTTGGGGTTGTCAAACTAGTTTGCAACCTTCTTTGATATAAATGTGGTGAGTACACACCGAGGGGTGCACTCCCTTCATTTCCTTGTAACTCCAAGCAAAGGCATCTAGATGTTCCCTTAGTATGTTACACAATTTTCCTTCTTGGTGTACAGACAGAGAGGGATTTATTTTCAAAGTTCTTTCAAGGACGAATTCTATTGTTTTGACATGGGTAGGGTTTGATTAAGCTAAGCATAGATCAATATGATGGTTTCTCTTGGTTTCCCTTACTACTTCCTCTAAGGAAAAGGTGTTGGGAGATGGAATTTGGAGTATGTGTTCAATGAAATCATCTTCATCCAGTTGTCCTCCTCCCATGGCAGTTTCTAAGGTATAGAATTGGGTTGAGTAGATTTCATCTTCTTCCTCCTCTTCTAGCCATAACGGTAAGTCATGTTCTAGAAATGGCTAAGCAGGAGGGTACAAGACTAACTTCATGGATAGAGGCCCATTTTTGATAGTCATATTTCTAGCCCTGCAACTAATGTAGGCATCGACAGTGGCTAACCAAGGCCTCCCAAGTATGATAGGATAACCAGTAAGCTTGGCCTTAGGCTGGAGAACTAGGAACTCTGTAGGGTACTCCCAAGAGTTGATGGAGACAATCACGTCCTCAAAAATCCACTCAAGGGTTACTATGGAATGGTCTGTAGTTGCAAGACTATGGTGGTATTTCTTAATGAACCCTAGAGATTGAGCTTGAGCATGGTGTTCTTAGTCATTATGTTAATGGTAGCCCCAAGATCAATCAAAGTGTGTGGGACAATGGTGCCATTGGTCTGACCATCTACTATAGGGCTTCTAGGGTCCAAGTAATTTGGGAAAATTACCTACACCAACATTAAGGTGGACAGTTTTCCAATGACATTGATGGTAGGGGTGTCTCTTTTTCGCCTCCATGGATGTTTGAAACACTTCACTTTAATCAACTAGTTGTAAATACGCACATCATTGATGGCTTGGAGAAGTGGATTTTTGACACATATTTTTCAATTCACCCATAAGTTCATTCTCTTATGGGGTAGGCTAGACAGGATGAGTTAATATTTTAGAAAAGGGTGGTTGATTCACTCTAGGCATACTTTCCTCTCTTTCTTCCTTACTCTCCCTAGGTGGAAGTGGAGGTTGGTTTTCTAGAAGTACTCTCCCAGATGTTAGGTTGATTTCCTAAATCTCCACAGCATAAGCAGGATAGGATGCCTCTCCACTGTATACTTGTTGTGCCTGTCTATTGTTTGGGTTTGGATTTGGCTGGGTAGGCCTCTGAGGCTATTTAGGTGGAGCAAGGTGTAAAATTTGTGGTTGAGTAGGACATGAAGGCAATAAAGCTAGAGCATTGTTATATGGGGACCTCCACCCTTGGGGTGGTGCATTCCACTGAGGCTGTGGCAGAGTATATGGCTGAAATGACTGGCTGGTCGGTTGGGAAAAGTATTGAGGTGCAAAATACCAAGGAGGAGGTGTAGACTAGGAGGGATGAGTAGGGGGTCCCCAAGAGGGAGTGGATGTGTTCTGGTTAGGGTTTTAATATGCATGGGATGACCCTTGTATGCCCTACTAATATGGCCGAGGCCCATGAGGTCTCCTTTGATTTATGTAGCAGAGTTGTTTAGTCACCCCTTCACTTCCCTGATACACAACTTTTAGTCCAGGTAGAGAAGGGCACTTGTGTGTAGAGCGGTTTTCTTCACAGAATGAGCATATTTTAATTATATTTAATGGACATTCATTCCTAGGGTGCCTCCTTGTGCATCTAGGGTAGAAAATGGCTAATGATCTCTCTGCCTCCTCCTGCTTTCTCTTGATGTGAATAGTGTCCATCTATAGGGAAAGGGTTTGCAACATTTCACTCTTGAAACCTTCCAGCATATTTCCAATTTCACCTTTTATGGATGTGTTGGAAGACGATGGGTTGGCCATTGGTTGACTACCCCTACCCTTTTTCATAGCTGCACTAGAATGATTCCTAAAGGTAGTATTGATATCTTCATAGTGTAGTTGGTAGATGTCCCCTCTTGTTGGCAGGTTTAGGGTATCCAAAAGATCTTCCCTTACCCCTGAGAGTAGGACTAGCTTCAGTGACTCGGGATCAAGTGTGCACCTGGCCCTTTTGTAGCTAAGCTGGAATCTTTCTTCATAATTCTCTAGGGATTCATCATGCTCCAAGGTCATCCTAAAAATTTCCTCTTTAGTATCTTTGGACATGCAGTAGTCTTGATACTTGCTGTTGAAGGCTTGCTACATCTGAGCCCAGGTTGTGATGTTATCCCCAGGTAAACCCATGAACCACTACAGAGCTACATCCTTAAGAGTGGATGGGAATAGTTTCAACTTCTTCTCATCAGTGGTGTAATCATAACTTTTACATATGACAGTGAACTCAAACAAGAAAGTGTATGGATATTTTGAGGTCAGACCATGGAAATGAGGAAGAGCAGAGGGGCTTATGTTTTTCATCATGATATCCCCATTAGTTTCTCTGATAGGAAAGGCACCCTCAATTATTTCTCTATATCCTCTATCATTTCTATTTTTAGTCATTAAGTCAGTTGGAACGGGTTCTACTTCTTCTTCTCCCCCTGTAGGTTGTTCAAATATCTCTGGTTGTTCACCCAAGGGGTCCTCCAATTCATAACCGCCAAAGAAGAGGGAAGGTTGGCTGTTTAAAGTGGTGTGGGTATTTGGTAGAAATTTTCCTAAGTTATCCCTATTCCTACGAGGCATGAAATAAGTGTTTTTGTTTTTTTGTGTGTCTTTTTTCAAGCTTTGAGACTAATTGTAGAATTGAAATCACAAATTGAATGAAAAATAACTGCTTAAATGAAATCTCACCTGCAGAATGGAAAAATAAAGCAAACTAACTTACAATTAATTTTGCAGAAATGAAGCTAATAGCAAAATGTCAGAGATAAGAAATTGAAGAAAGAAAGCATAAATCATGCATTACTCAAACACCTCCCCGGTAACATTGCCAAAAAGTGATGAGCCCTAGTATTGCAGCAAGAATGTTGCAACTCCTGGGGCTACCAACTTTACTTTATCAAACCAGGGTTTGTACAAACTTGGAGGTGACAATGTTGTATACAAAAGTAGATGCGATGGGTCAACTCCTTGTCACTGCTAATCTGGCGATATACCACTATGGTTTCTCAAACTAGCCTTCTATTGATTCAAAATAAGCTTGATTACCAAATAGAAAAAGGGAAATTTGCACTTAACTGAAATCTTGTCTACTGTAGTAAGGAAAGACTGAAATCAAATGCATAAACATGCCATTCATCTAACTGCTCCTAAGAGGATTTTCTTTAAAAGAATGCTAAGTTAACATGTGTATAAACCTACTATCCTAGGCATGCAATTTGAAATAACCAAACATTCTACTGTTGTGCATGTAAATGAACGCAATAATTCTTTTTTCCTTTTTGTCCTTTTTTGTGTGAAAATGTGAATGCTAACTCTTCTTGGTGATGTGGAAGGTGGATTACAAATGATGGTGAATGGTCAGATGGATTTTGAGGCAATTAGGGGTCTTCTCATATCTTCCTAGGTGATTTTTCCACAATTCAGCCTCAAAACAGGCCACTACAGGTCGTCCTACAAGATTTCTGAATGCCTCCTACAGGATGTCCTAACGCTCCTACATGATCCTTTGTATTCCTAAGAATCCAACCGAGAGACAGAGAAGGGATTTTGAAGGTGGTGTAGGGTTTAGGGAAGGTGAATAGTGGGAGAAATGAGGTGACAGAGTGGCTATGACTCCTTCAGAGCTCAAAACAGAGTTTGTGAGATGGCTGGATGTGATCAAGAAGATTGAAGAAAGGTTCTTATGGAATGATGAATTTCGTGAGGAACTTAGTGGCTTTTGATGATTATGGATGGTTAGGTTGGGGTTGTTGGTCATGATATTTCCTTACACTACTAAAACTCCTACACTTCATCAATCACTGACATTTATCCATGAATCATGTCAAACATGAAAGACTTTCAATCAACTAAAGAAAACATAATTTCATTATCTATTTGCCTATTTCATGCATGCAAAAACTTGCAGAATAATGTGAAACATTTATGAGATCTAATGTAATACTAAAGATATAAAAAATGACAATTAAATTCTATTCTTGAAAACTGGTAAAATGCTTGCCTAAGTAGCAGAAAACCCTAAATTCCATGAGAAATCAAAATTCTGTATTTTTGGGGCTGCATAGGAGTTCTTTCCTCAAACCATGGTCCCTGAAGGGAGGAGTGAGGCCAAATATACCTACTAGAAGCTATTTTTTATCCTTTTATCCTTCTAAGTGACTACTAAAGCAATGCCCAAATGGAAGCAAACTAATCAATTCCACAACTACTTGCAATGAAATAATGATAAAAACAAGTGAACCATTAATCTATGAAATAAACTAAGCATATAAATTCAATAATATGAGCCTTTGATTCTAGGGTTGGGCCCTAACCCAAGAGCTTCAGCCCTCTAAGTCAACTCCATGCTACATGAAGGAAATGCTCATTCTCATTATCATATCAGAAAATTACATAACAATGTCTTCCACAAGTCTTGAACTCGAAAATGCCTAGTGATTTTACATAAAAAATATGAATCCTAATGAAGCTCTAGGCCTCTTTATTTATACAATTGAAGTCTCCAACGACTTCCTTAAATCTAAGGAGGCTCAACTCCCAAACTCAAGATGAACTGGCTCTTTAACTATCACTGGCTTATCTACCTTTTGATCTTCATGACTTAACTGCTTGCAACTCTGAGCTAGTGTGATTTGATGGAGGAATATTTGAATGAGTGAGGATTAAATGAGGAGGATCTATCTCCTACAATCTCTCCTCCTTGTCTCCTTTGATTTTCTACCCTTAATTAGCCAAAATTGCCATGATTTTCTCTCACAAAACTGTAATCAATGCACATTAGTCCATTAGGCATAACATCTCACTTTTACTCATCTTATTAAGCAAAATATAATCAAAATATGTAAGGAATTATGAGAAGAGTTTATTTAAATAAGCTTGGAGGTGTATCAAGGTCCATAAAATTACCCAATGATGAGGCTCATCAAACTTACCCGCGGAAGGTTCCACATGGGAGGATGAGAATTTTATACAGAATCATCCATAATTACTCAAAGATTGAGGACAACACTTTTCTAAAGGAGATGGGCATGTAAGGTCCCTATAATACTAGTGTATTCCCTTACTATTATTGTCATTGTATCCCCTTATTGTTATTGTTGTGTCCACATTGTCCCCATATTGTTATTCTTGTACCCCATAGAAGCCCACTACTGTTATTGTTGTTCCCTTACATTATTATTTTTATGTCAACTTTGACTATATTGTGACCCCTTAGACTCCTATATATGGGAAGGAGGTCTTTCGTTTGTATCATCCAATAATTGTTCATTTGTGTATTGTAAAGGAGGTTGCCCCCTCGAAGAGGCTGATTTTGAAGTCATTGAATTTTCTTCTATTTTGTGAGTTGGCTGTATAACAAAATGTTTAAAGATATGGTGTCAAGCATCCATGATATGTGATGTGTATATGGCTCACCAAAGAGTCTTGTAGGACAAAATATCCAACGAATGAAAGGAAAATCAACCATACCTACATCTTTAGGGTCTAGGCCAAGACTTATGTTGATCAAGTGAGAAGGTGGTCAGGGGGGACATCATGCCCCTAATCATGGGATACTAGACCCAAACATATGTGATGGAGGGGAATGATCAGGTATGCAAAGGTGGGAATGATGCCCCCAGCTAGATAAGTTTATGGAGCACCATTATGTTTCAAGTGCTCAAATAATGGATTCAAGCATTTAGCCCAACTATCACAAGATCCTCCAGAGGATGATGAGTAGATGAAGGGGCATAAGTGTCCCTAATATTTTATTTATGTTTATAGCATTCTATGGACATGCCATATGAATTTATAATAGTAAAATCTAAACACTTTATTGGATGTACATAATATGGTTGTACACAGTGTGGTGTTGTTGCAATTTGTCATTTATGGTTGTCTTCTTATGGGAAGAATGGATAGATGTATTAGGAGAAAGGAAATGGTGGATTGCCAATCTCATTTGGTACTCCATATATGAGTTAAATGGACTGAATTTTTGGGTTCACATACATGGTGTCATCATACGAAAGAGTGGCTTTGAATATAATGAATAAATTCTCACTTAGACAACACAGAGGTTGGTCAACAACAATGCTTAAGGGATTATGTTTTAGATGTAATATGGAGAGATGATTAGGTGCGTTATCCCTAGGATGTACTAGAGTGATATGGGACTCTATAATTTCTTCAAGATGGGGAAGAATAGTGGCCCTATAGTCAACACTACCAGATGGACTATGAGGGTTGGGGAGAGTTTCTTCTCTTAGACGCTCTAAAGTGGATGCCCCCTTACCCAAACATTGTCTGGTAATTTAAGGAAACAAAGTGGGTATGGATCAAAATCATGGGTTAGAATTAAGGGGTAACTAAAAAAGTCATCATCATGGGAGACATGGTTCACATATGCATCATCTCTTATGGGATATTGATGACAAGTGGATTCAAGGTCCACCAATGTTGAGACCAAAGTTTCCTTTGAAGAAGGTTTGAAACAAGCACAATAGGATACTCCTAAAGAGTCAAAATATATCGATACCATGGATAATGACAAGTAGATAATATGGGTTAAACAATACATTATCTTTACATATGGAGGGGAATCATGATGATGGGTTGAGAAATCATCTGTCCTGGCGAAGGAGTGGGTCTAAAACCTGCGGGTAGAGGGGATGTAAAATCACTGCAAGTGACATCTAACTTTCAAAGCACTTGGAGTATATGCCAAAAATATGTGAGACAAGGACAATGATAGGACTAATTTCCATACTTATCACACAAATCACAAGGGTGATTCGTGTGTAAAGTTTTGTCCTTCTTGGTGGAATCGGGTAAGGTGACATGGAACTTAAGGAATGTTCTGGTTGGGAAAAGTATCTGAGACCACAATCTTAATATTAGTGAGTCCATGAAAATTATTGGTGGCATTCCCAACAACATCACATAAATCACATGGTGGAGAAGGCTTTGGTGGCTTAGGAGGGGTGGGAGTTGCTTACGGTGCCTTTTCTTTGTTTCCCTTTTTTTAGGCTTTTCGACCCTCACCATATGCTTTCACGATAAGAGTGCCTTCTTGTTGAGGTTTTTGTGGGACTGAAGAAAAGGAAAGGGATGAAACAATGAGTTGAACTAGGGTCAAATATGTATAATATTTGAGTTAGTTGGGAGGAGTATTTGTAGTAGGATCAATGTACCATACTCGGAACCCCAAAGTGATGATAGGACAACTTGATGTAGCCATGAAAATGGCATAAAAGATACTTGGAGGTGGGAAAAAGAAAGGTATCTGAAAAAAGGGGTAGTGAGCTAGGGGAACTACTCCTAGATGGTTAAGACATGGGGGAATGGTTCCTGGTTGGAAAGGACCGAGAAAGATACTAGAAGAAGGTAACTGGCCTGAAGGATGAGTTGAGACTAGATCAGGGGCTTGAAGAGGTGTTGGTTGTTGTGAAGGAATACCAGACTACTTTCCAATGGCCCATGACACTTAAATCATTTGAACACGCAAAGAGCTAGGCTTAGAAGGGGTGTGTGACGGGCCATAGTAGGCCCCAAATAGTGTGGAATTTTAATAAACTCCAAGGGAAATATTGGTTAGGGAAAGGGTGGTTTGATTTCCGGTCATTAATGAAATATCGATTTAAGAAGAGGTCTGAGACTAAGGGTCATAGCAAGCCAATTGTTTGATAGTGATGATATTTTCATTGTGAGGAAAGCACATCTTGCGAAATACAAAAAACACAACAAACAACATTGCATAGGTGTAACTATGACCCAACAAGATGTTATAATCTAAAGGGGCATCAATGAATTCATTATCGATCAAGACTATCTTTCCAACAACAGTGATGGGGAATTCACAATATAAACTGAGGGGCTAAAAGGGGTAACATTTCCAAGCACAAAAAGATATAGTGGATGGTGTCAAGTCATGGGAACCAAGCTGATCTAGACACTATCGGCAATCACACAGGTGGAGACACCTTCATTTATGATACACCAATGGACAGTGGCATTTTTTATGGAGATTGGTATCTGAAAGGAAACAAATGAAGGAAGGTGGGGTGTTCCATTTTATCAACATCAAAGATAATCATATGATCATTAAAGGGATCCATAGTGCCCAAAATAGATATAGCTTTTCGTTGGGATGGGAACGTCTTGAGGACTTCGAGCGTTGACATGGTAGTAGCAGACTGTGGAAATTCATCTACTATGGTATATGTACGGGAGGCTTTAGAAGAAGTATCATTTCAATGTAATGGACCTTTGGGGATCTTAGGAGGAACCTCTACCTTAGGTGGAGGGATATGTAAGGGACCATTTGGTGATTAAAGAGGCTTGGTGGAAACTTTGGTTTGGGAACCAATCATTGACTTACCAGGAGGGTTGTCATATTGGTGTAATCGAGTCTGGAGGTTGAATTCTTTAGAATTCATCATGAGAATATGGTAATTTTTGTTGCAAGATTGGGAAGGTTGAGGGGCTATAATACTTTTTGTGGGTTGGGTATCCACATATCCTTGATGAGGAAATGGATTAGTAAGCACATCAAATTGTGAATAGGAGGGAGGAGGAGAAGGTGGAGCCATAGGCTAAGGGCTTTTAGAGGAAGTTTCTTAAGCTTCCCATACCTAATGCATCGAGGTAAAAGTGGAAATTCATAAGTATAATGGAAAAAAACACAGCAACAAGAACAAGTGTTGGCTTGTATGGGCCTGACCCAGGTTCAGAGGTGATTTAGCCAAGAAAATCTCGGTACTACTGGCACTTTCAGCAATAGTCCATGGAGTGCGGACTGAGGTCTCACCCGAAGTAGTATGGTAGGGTGCTAGAACTAGGTTTCCTCACCGTAGGGATGTATAAAGGGCTTATCGAGGTTCACGGTCTGACCCATCGCTATGTGCGCTTGCTATTCCTTCGAAACTTGTGCTGCTATTTCCACGCAACCCTACTCGAGGCGCAAACCATATAATACCCAAGTTCCTTACTAGTTAATCAATTAATTAACATGTGTGTGTAAGATTTATGGTTATTATAGCATATTCAACAATCATATCAGTGTGCGTGATACATACACTTAGTATAAACATAAAGAAGATAATGCACAAAAAATACACGAAAATAAGAATCAACTTCTCTTTATTAATCTTCAATCCTGATAACAGACTTGAAACCGCCCTACGCACTTAGCTGCGAACTCTACTAGGCCTCTACGCACTTAGCTGCAGAGCCTCTTCCTACTGCTACGACCGAATACACTTAGAATCCTATTATAATCTCGAACCATTCCTTCACTACTCACTCTATCATCCACTATCTTTTCAACTTAGAGCCTCACTCTATTTATACAATCCCACGGTCTGTAGACCATTGGTAGGCTGACATGACATTACATTACATTACATTACTTTAGGGAAAACAACCCTATGACTTCACCTCTACTTCACACTTTGTGCCCACAATTCGTGGAGTCTTACAAAACCTTTGACCAAAACTTAGTCTTTGAGCCCCAAAAACTATTATGGCGGGATTCCATGCCCAACAGGTCCCCAACACAATCATCATGACTCGTCCCGAGTCACTCTACTGGTGCAGCGATCTTGGCAGGAAGCCCCTCCAACTATTCCCGTATTGCCCGGAGGTCCGTGGTGCACTGTTCTGTGATTTGCTAGACTTGTTGCATGTGTTCTTCTATTTCTTCTTTGTGAGGCTCCGCTATCTGTCTTAGCGCATATAGTCCCTGCATTTGTGCAAGCTTTCCCTCAATCTCGGCTGTAATGGTGAAGGCCTCATCAATCCAAGGCTGGAAAAGTGCTTTGAGAAGGGCCTCTTTCTATCTTGCAGCATCCAGCTGCTCCTTCAGTGCCCTTTCCTGCTGCATCTTAGTCAGCTATTGGGTGAGGACGAATGTCTACATCGTGCCCATGACAATGTCATACTGCTACTGCAGTTCGCGTGCCTCTGTTTCTAATCACTGTATGTTGGGGTCCTCCTACTAGGATGTGAGGACATCGAATGCTTGTTCCAACATATCGGTGCAGTCCTGCACTGCCCTTCCAATTTCTTCCAATACTGTTTGAATGGCACTAACACATTGTTCTTTAACTTCTGGAGGAGTGGAAGGTTGTGCCTTCATCCACAGCTCAACAATCTAGAGGTTCAGCTCCAGCTGCGCCCATGTTGTTTCCTTGCACACGCTTCAGACTCCACTTGCTAGACAGTGGATCCGCATCTTAGTTGGTAGGTCTGTAACGATGGATAATTCTGGAATGCAACATCATGCTTCATCTACTGTATGCGCGTTCTGCCAATTTTGTGACACTAGCTCGTCACGCTGTAGGCTGAGCTGTTCGATGTTGATCTTCTGCTTTCTCAATACCTAGATTGCACGACCTTCCCGAGTGTATAGCTCTGTTGTTATGCCATCCTGTAACTAGTACAATGTGTCCTGCAGAAGGGAAACCAAATTTAGGCCAAGTCCCTTAATCCTACCCACTGTGGCTCTGTCTTCCTTGCTCTTCGTTGTTAGCGCTCCTTCCGGTAGCACTATGGTGTTGGCGATTTTTGCGCGCAGTAGTTGCTCCGCTACTAATGTACCTGCGGTGCCATAGGAGGCTACTACTCATTCATGTGGTGGCTGCACCTGAAGTTCTTGCAACTTTTCCCTTAGGGCTCCCAACACATTCTATTGCTCCATCATGGCTTCCTATAGCACTTCCCTAGTGACCTCGCGAACTATGTTGCCGATGTTGTAGAGGTCACCCTTTGTCAATGTAATTGGTTTAATGTCCAGTTTGGAAGCCTTGGAATTTTTTTGTGGGCTTGATCTTTCCATAACGTGGGTCGTTTTAGCTGTGTATATGTTTTTCTTGGGTCTGTGCCTTCTGCTGTGTCCTTTGCTCCTTTTCCTGTGGACAAGTTTGGGCCCCCTTCCTCCTGTGTCATGGTAGCCCCTAATTCCCGTGCTATTGTTGCTTTTTCAGTGGCCTTTTCTTTCTCTATAGCTGCCTTCGCTACCTCGGGGTAGCCCTTACCTCTGCAACCAACTATTCATTGCGCTTCCATTGGGCCAACTGGGTGATATGCAGCTTGGTGGCATCCTTCTAATTTTGTGTCGTTGTTCTATCCTGCTCTGCCATATATAGGGTGCGCCACTCGTGAGGCCATGATTCAAGCACAGATAATATTGCATCATCAATTGCAATGAAAGGAAGATTGGTCCAGTTCTACACCGAATTCTTACACGCCTTGATATGCACATTGTGCATATCTGCCTTGAAGTTTGCAAAGCTCTGCAAACTATTTTACACTGTGGGGGATAGGTGCGGCCTCTTGTTAATCCACATCTGGACACTCACCTCCATGAGCACCTGGAAGATCTTCGTTTCACAGATCCACCTGTCGTACTTCGTAGCCTAGAGCGACACATATTTCGCATCCTCTGGTAAGTCCTATTCAATAATAGGGAACTTAGTGTCCTCAGGCAGTTCCCCTGTCACAAATAAAATAGACAAGAGCAACCATGCATAGCGGAAGGTCTTTCCCTGCTCTTGAGATTCCTTGTAGTTAGTTAGGAATTCTTCACAAAGGAACTTAACCGAGTTGAATTTGACCCCCTCCGCACATTGTTTTGCCAGCGCAACTACCAGTGATGGTACCTCGTCTCTATGGCATTTTCTCATCACCTTCTTGGCCAGGAGTTGGGTGGCTATGGAAACCCCTTTATCTTTGATGTTATTGATTGCGTAGCCCCTCTTCCTCGTTTAAAATTTGTACTTCTTCTTCATGGCCTCTGAGAGCACCAAATCTCCACTTTTCCTGGCTATCTCCACAGGGTCCTCTCCCTTACAGGGAAGCTAGGAAATCCTATGGATAAGATCCACTGTGATGGGAATAGGATCCTCCAGCCATAAGTACCCATCATGCACTAGGAAAAGCAGCTGCCTGATGATGAAAATTGGGATAGATGCATGGTGAAAGTGTGGAATCCATAGTAGTTGGAGTAATCATGCCTTCTCCACTCTACGCAGCCATTTCTACAGCTCTAGCATTGTAACTGACCCCTCCTTGCTCTGTTTCAAGAGGTTCTTAGTTTCTAAATGTGGGAACTTATTTCTGTCCGCAAGGTCCCAGTCTTCAAATTTCATTGTGGGCACATGGCCCAGGGTTGAGCCCTCAAACATAATTCCATCTAGGAGGAATAGGGTTTGGAGGCACTCTTAGCAACATCCAAATCCTTGGGTACCTTATCTTTCCCTTTCCATGGAGGAATGCACTCAGGTAATTTTACTGTACCACGCATCGGCTAGATGTCTTCTTCCATTTCTTCATCCACCTCTATCTCCTCTATGAGAGCCTGTAGGTCCTCCTCCTCATCATCTGTCTCAATGGTGATCACCTTGCCCTTTTCTTCCATGGAAAGTTCACCAAACCATGGATTTCGTAGGGATATGTGGACTAGTCCTATTGCCTATTTATCCTTCTTGGGCCTCAACATCCAAGCTGATTTCGAAATTTTCGACGCACCCCAAACCTGCACTGTAGGGTTCTGCGTGGCTTCCTTAGTGGTACTCTCTGCAAAACCCACACCTCTCCTGGTAGTTGTCATCTTGTTCGAACTGTCTGTGGTTATTCGCGAACTTGGGGGCTCAAATATCACTTGATGCTCAACACTCTCTGCTCTTTGTAATAGCTCAAATCTCAAATGAACAAGTTTTTTCTCGTGGCTAGCCCTTGGAGTTTTATAGCGTCTTTTGAATTTGAATTCAACCGCTCCCCCACTTCTGAGTCATTAATGCTTTCTTGGCGGCAGATCGTCGCAGATCTTGCCCTTAATTTGTGTTTTAAATGCCCACCACCCGCTCCTTTTTTCCTTAAATCGAACATCCTATCATGAACAGTGACACCAATAGTCACTTCCCAGCCTACCAGCATGGCAATGTAGCCCCCTATGCTTGGTCAAGATCCTTGTGACATGCTGATTCTGCCTGCAACTCCCTTATCGCGAAACTCCCACATAGACACTTTTATAGTCTTGCGCTCTCTTTCAACTGCCTGGAGAGTTTAGACTGTGCTCCCTACGGCTAGTCAGGTGGTCACACCATCTATGCAAGATTTCAATTCGCCTTCCAGTATAGTCTGTGGACATTCCTCAATTTCCCTCATGACAGCCGACACCGCGTGTTCCACCTTATGTCGTGTGCTTCCCTTTTTACTGTGTTTGGTAAGGCATGGTCTCAGCCATGGTAGTAGAGTCATAAATTCTCGACAACAATCTTCTAATGCAGTGGTATGACCATCTGTACCTTTCCTTGTCATCCTTGGTTTATCGACGAGACATGCTTGCGTGACCTTGTTTTCCAGTCTTTCAATCTCAACGTCCATCAACATGCTTTTCTTCCTCAGTCGTACCCGTTCTTCTTCAAGTTCATGAAGTATAAGGTTCCCTCATCGAATTTCTTCCCAAATCCTTATATGGTCATCCTCGTGTAGTTGTGTGATTCCTTTGTCCTCGTCTTCACACATTGCCATAACGATGGAAGCTATTACGTGTGGATTCCTTTCAGTATTCCCTTCAGAAATTTTAGTTTCTACTCTGTTCTGCACCTTTGAAATCATCTCTGCACTCAGGTTTTTGCAGATGGTCCTATAGGCCCATCGAACCGCTGACATGCGTAGGTCCCAATCAGTTCATCTCTCCTGGTGGATCTTCTTCAGCACTTCGCACACCCTATCGAATGCTTCCCCATAAATAATTGGTAGTGCGCGTCACCTTTCCTACTACTGCAATTTCTTCTAATTCTCTATTCTAGGGTTGGTGTGCACTTGTGTGGGCTGTAAAACATATGTTTGTACCCATCGAGAAAGGTGGGTGCGCAAGTTGTGCCTTCTTCAACGCATCGAACTACTACTATTTTTGTACTGCACTTTCAAATTTTCTCAAAAATTCATCCACTGCTGACAATCCATCATATGTGGCAGCTCCCTTGCCTCTATGGTCACACAACACAGTGATCTAACCATCATGTTGCAATTAAGCATTGTTACTTCATGTAGCGTATTCTGCCATCACTCTATCTCTTCGTCTGAATCTAAAGTGCAGGAGCTTTCACTCTCCCATGAAATCCTTCCATATGTAGTCAGATTCACCCAATCTTCTTCTCATGCAGTTATCTTGTAGATACAATCAAGATCATCAACATTATTTTCATCGAGCACCGGTTCAGTGTATCGCGCTCCTTCGACTGGGTCTAGTGATACTACCATGCATAGTGACTTTTTCTCAAAGATAATTTTATGATTCTTCAGGTTTATGACTATGTTCATCTTAGTGGCCAAGTCTATTCCTAGTAGCACAAGATAGGGATTGTTGTCATCGAAAATCTCTATCCAAAATCCGCCTGTGCACTCGTGCCTTCAATATCGACTGTCACCCCTTGCAATCTTCCCATGGAAAAAATCTTCTGTTGGTTCACCATTCGGAACTAAATAGGGAACCATTATAGTGCGGGTCTACCCATGTGTTCCCATGTTTGCTTTGGTAGTACATTCGTGTTCAAAACTAGATCTAGGATTACCTAATCCATTTTGTACTCGCCTATTTGCACAATCAACCTCATCTCCCTTCCTGTGTGCAATGCATGCTTTCCAAGTTTTCGGACCATGCACAGTTCTCCTGACCTGATGCACCTAGTGATAAGTTCCTGTAGCCCCTTGACTATCTTGCTGTCGTGCAACAGTTTCATGCATGTCTCCTGAAAGGTAGTGATCATTGAAGGATCCATCCCTGGGTCTAGTTGATCCTTACTACCTGATGTGGAGGCCTCCATGAAGCTCTTCTTAGCTTCCATGAATGTCTCTTTCGCATGTTCTAAGTCAAACTCGGGTTCCTTTGTAGGAGCCTTGCGAACCCACGTGTTGTCTTCTAGCTGCTTCCCTTTATCATCTTCTGTGGTCATACCACTCCCGAGCGTCATGTTTACATTTGGGTCTTCTTTGCGCAATTCAATCCTCATCATTTGTAAATTCTGGTTAGGAGGGGGCTGGAGTACCCCCTTTTCACACATCCTCGCTATCAGCAAAGGGCAATCTTCTACCTCATGATCAAACTGATTACAATACCAACATGATATCCTAGTCAAGTTCATACAATCACGGGCATAATTCCCTGCCCCTCTGCAATTGTAACAAATTATCTGGTCGTGACCCCTTCCTGGTTCCATTCCACCTCGACCCCGACTGCGCCCCTAAAACCCAGCACACGCCATCCCTACATTTGGGTCGAGGGCTCGCGTTTCAGCCTCCACCCTGTAGGTAGGAGTTCGATCCATCATTAGTTCATAGCTTCAGCAGGCGCATTCATCATGGGCTACCGACTTGCTGAAATTACAAAACAATTGTTGGGATGTCTACGTATACTTCTCCAATAGATGACAATTATATATGGTGTGTTTTCCTCGTATTTGGAAGATCACACACCATAATGTAGACGTCATGCTCGGCCCAGCCCATACCTCCGATCCTAATGGCATTGGCCCTCCTCCTGCCAAGTAGTTCACGAACACTGGACAATGGTCCTTGTTGTGCCCTTGGAATTTGCATTTTATGCACCATACTTCCTCACACACCTCCGGTCGAGTTGTCCTATCTTGTTTCAAATTTTGCAACTCCAGACATAGATTCTACAGTTGCACGTGGATTTGTTGGACTCCCAACTCAGGGTCTTGTATAGGGGTCTCATGCAATCTCATTGCCATCTCCAACGCTTCAGCTTGGGTGGAATGATTTTCTAGTGACAACATCATCTTTAAGTGTGGTGTAAGTGAGGCCATAAATCATGCGCAATGTTGTGCATCTGTTAATGTCATATTGGCTTCATGGATCATACTCTTCAGCCTTTGGTCCAGATCCCAGGGGGTCTCGCCCGAGAGCATCGTGATCTCTGATTTTGGCCTACTAAATTATCTACTTAGCATAGTCTAGATCTATGCATTTCATGCGTTCGGGTGGTTATTAGAATGCTTGATATACCATGTTAATGCGTGATCCTGCAGTGCGCTCACCAGCATAGCCTTTTTAATATTATCATCCATGATTCCCTGTGCTTCCGATACTTCTCTTACCACGAACTAGAATTGGTCCAGATCTTCATTTCCTACTCCTTTGAACACCGGTAGTTTGATTGCACTCACCATACTGAACTGTGGTGGTGGCGGAGGCAGAGTGGGTGGAGATGGAGGTGAGGGGGGTGAAATGGGTGGCAGTGTGGGTGGGGGTGGTAAACGTGGAACTCTTTGTCTTATCAAACTGAATATGCTTCTCAGAGAAACTTTCGTGAGCTCCTGCTCACTTTCCCACAAGGGTGAAATTAAGGGATTGTTTTCCAACTCCTCACTACTTCCGCTTATGTAGATCTTCCCTCTTCGCGTAGTCCCAAACATTAATTTATTCGCATAACCTGCTTTTCACACAATAGCATCTTAATCCAAGTGTTCAAAGATTTAATATACTTACCTCGCAGTCCCTTGAGAAAACATCGCTCTACCTCACTGTAGCTGATGGTCATGTCTACCGTGAACTCAGTGATAAATCCTCCTATTATTTGGTCGAGCTAGTGGTCCACAGCTCGTGCCATCTTATCTTCTGATGCTTCTAGTCTGCGCACTAGTTCCGAAGTCCACACTATTGGTTTGTCAAGCCTACACCTTCCATGACTATCTGCTAACTTCGTGAGCCACTAATATAGCTCAGATGGAAAAGATGCAAAGAAAATTTCATGGATTTCCATATACAAGCAGCGCTCCAACCACTGTTCCTTAGATACTCATGGATTTCTGTTCTCTTGTGCCGTGAACTTGTGAATATTCTTGTCCAACCACTCTTCAATTTTTTTCTTTGTTGGATTCCATTGGCATGACATCAGACATCCTTTATGCAAATCTCCGTCCCGACAACGAAACCATTTGTTGGCTTGTATGGGCCTGACCCAAGTTCATAGGTGATTTAGCCAAGTAAATCCCGATACTACTGGCCCTTTTGGTAATAGTCCATGAAGCATGGACTGAAGTCTCACTAGTAGTATGGGAGGGTGCTAGAACCAGGTTTCTGTACCCTAGGGATGTCTGATGGGCTTTTGGAGGTTCGCGGTCCGACCCATCGCTACACGCACTTGCTATTCCTTCGCAACCCGTGCTGTTGTTTCCATGTAACCCTACTTGGGGCACGACCTGTATAATACCCAAGTTCCTTGCTAATTAACAAATTACTTAACCTGTGTGTATAAGATTTATGGTTATTACAACATATTCAGCAATCATATCTGTGTGTGTGATACATACACTTAATATAAACATAAAGAAGATAATGCACAACAAATACACGGAAATAAGAATCAACTTCTCTTTATTAATCTTCAACCCTAATTACAAACTCGACATCACCCTACGCACTCAGCTGCAGACTCTACTAGGCCTCTACACACTCAGCTGTAGAGCCTCTTCCTACTACTACGACCCAATACACTTAGAATCCTACTCTAAGCTTGGACCTTTCCTTTGCTACTCACTCTATCATCCACTATCTTTTCAACTTAGAGCCTCGCTCTATTTATACAATCCCATGGTCCACGTACCATGGGTAGGCCGACATGACTTTACATTACATTACATTACTTTAGGGAGGACAACCCTATGACTTAACATCTACCTCGCACTCCGCAGCCGCAATTCGTGGAGTCTTACAAAACCTTTGACCAAAACTTAGGCTTTGAGCCTCAAAACCTACTGTGGGGGGATTCCATGCCCAACAACAAGGTTTATTTGTTCTAAGATCCTTATTCTTCTTGGGTTGTCTTCCCTCTCGCTGGGTTGGGGAATTAGGTTGGCCACCCTTAGGGGAATTGGGTTGTGGACCTTGATTGCATTGGTTAGAATGAGATTGTTGGTTCTAGTTACCCTTCCCCTTATTCCATCTCTTGGGGCTAGGTGGATTTTTAGTACTCTATTGAACATACACTTGATTCTATGAAGGTAGTTGTTATTATGGCAGAGGTAGGGGAGGCATGGAAGGTTTAGGCATTGGTGTCAGTGGGGCTAGAGGATTGGGTGGTGCATAAGGATAGTAAGGGGCTGCAGTAACATTTTGGTAAATAGTTTAAGAAAAAAATTACCCTAACATCAATTGATGTGGATGTGGATATGCATATGGTGTTCTTATGCCTTGGTAAGAACTGACATGTAAAGGATCAGGAGTGGGATAGGTGAAAGAGGAATTGGTCCCCCCTTGTGGTTAACCATAACTCATGGGAGGTTTAGAATATGGTAAATGTTGAGGGTGGGATAAATATCCAACGATACTATCAATGGCATGGGATTCCCTGGATACATTAGCAGCACTGGACCAAGGCAGATCAGGGAGGACAATATAAATGTAACCTGACTACGAATATATCAGATCATGCTTCAAGGCTATCTGGAGAGCTTCTTCCTCAGTCTGAGGGAAGTTTGAGGCAACATATTTACCTATGGGGGCCAAAAGGGTTCTTAAAAAGCAATCCATATATACATGACCTTCAAACTCTGGGTCTCTACACATGCTCCTCCTTCTGCGCCATTATTGTACATGGTCAGAAAGTCGGTGGAATAATTTTAACAAAAAGAGGTCAAGAGTTCGGTACATGTGTCATATCAGAGAGGTAACTAGATATATGAAAGGAAATATTTGGTGAGAGTCGTAAAGGTAGAATGAGAGGCATGTGGTTTCTCCACTTACCATTTGGTAGCAAATACAATTAGGGTGCGTTGGAAGAGATGAATATGAATGGATTCTTCGGTAATGGAATTTTATGGACAAAACATGTAAAAAGAGAAAACATGATTGGTTGGGTATTCTCCAAGATTATCTTCAAACTTGGAAATGTCGAAAGGAAGCTTTGTGGGCATGGGAGGCCAATTCAGGTTATGGAGAAGAGGATCATTGATAATATGGCTGAAATAAGGGAGGCTCAAGTTAGACATATAGGGAAGCAATGGAGGTTTAGTGACCATTCCTAAAGAGGTTCCCTCTGTGGGGTTACCTTGGTTAAGACCTTGTTTACAACCTGGGTTTCCTCCACCCACATTGGTTCCTGACATGGTGGTGATGGGGGTTTAGGAAGATGTAGAATCAGAGGAAGAACTGGATGAATCAGAGGAATTAGAGTTAGTATGAGGACTTAATGGAGGACTAGGATTATGGGTCCAAACTCGATGAGCAAGAGTAATATGTCCTAAAGTAAATTGGGGTGAAAGCCAAAAATTCTTCGTGACATATGCCTAGGGGCACAATGGTTTCAAGAATAAGATGAATCAATAGAATAAAGGGTGATGATAGGAGAAAAGAGTAACAAACAATAAGAAAACACTAGTGCAGTGGTGCAAGTATAAACTAACTGTAATCTTATGCTACACTAATTCAAGCAAACAACTCCTATCAAATAAAAATGGCCTAAAGGTGATATAAATCCTCAAACAAGTCCTAATTATACTATTTTAGATGGCCTTCTAAGAGACTTCTTACTTGAAGGAATCTTATCCCTGAAAGTAGATTTGTCTAAAAAAAGGTGGGATAGAGGACCAACTGATTTCCCATAACCAATCCTGAAGGGTGTTTTCCTAAGATTTGTAGTTTTTAACCCCATACATAAATTACCTACATATCAATTCTAAAAAACAGAAAATAAACAATGGGGAGAGCATAACACATAAAATAAATATACACAAAGATTTTCCCCTAGATCCCAAAATCGAGACTACCATATTGATTTTCATTACGTTCCTTTCAATGTTAAAATACATATATATACATGTCGAAGCATCCATAAACCCCAATATGTTAACCTTGGACTAGAACATAACCATAGTTCTCTTGACCGGATCTACAAAATACCATGGACAGAAAACCATTGCACCCAAAACCATCTGTGAAAACCATGCACGAAACCATAGGTAGGTTCACCCACCTAAGATAGGGTCCAAAAAAAATTTCCCAGGGCACTGTCCCAGACCCCGTAGAGGGGGGATTCCATTCCCCTTAAACCTCCCATACAGGGAAAGAATATAACACAACCCAATAAGACTGGTCACTAAGGTTACCTTCGTCCCACAAGGGTGGTTGAGTCTTTATCTTCTTGGTGATCAACCATGGCACAAAATCCCTTGCCATAGGTTGGGTAGCCCCAAGGAGAACTACTCACATAGTGATCTAGCCTAACCCCCTCTAAATCGGGTTTTTGATGCACTCTGACTTTGGACTGTGGGATGGTGAAGGGTTTTAAGCTCCCTAATATGTCAACTTTCTATGTCTCAATGTAAGAAATTAGTGGGTGTTATTGGAAGCCTATCCCACTAATACTACACCTAACTACAAATATTGTTTTGGCCCTAGTGCCCAAGTGGGCTTAGTCTATGTGGGTTAAGTTATTATGGTATCTTGTTCCTTGTCTTGGCTTACCATTGATAACCTAGATCACGTTCTCTTAGGGGGTGTGTGTGAAATAATGTGTCAAGTGGATGAGTTATTTAAGCATGTTTTGATGATGCCATGTGTTGCTAGAAATAAAGTGCCAAAAACTGTAAATAATGTTGAAAATGGATAGTAAAATAAGCAGCAAACTCAAGCATAAAATCCCCCACACAAAAAATAACTTAAGAAGCTAATAAATTGAAGGGAAATAAGAAACTCAAAGAAAATTATTTTTTTTCCAAAAGATCTGATGTCTAAGGGACTGGGATCTAGATGCAAAAATCTATTGAAAATGGAGCAAAATATCAACAAAAATAGAGGTGAAAATGCTAGAAAAATACAAGCAAGAATATCCAAAATAAAGTGCACACAAGGAGATCCTAAGGGGGAAATATAAAAAAAGACTCTAAAGGGAGCCAAGGGTGTTAAATCCCTATCAAAAAGGGTTGCAAAACAATGGACAAAACCCTAGAAATCAGTGGCTGAAAATGCTGCAAACTAGACTCCTCAACTCAGTAATTCTCTTCCTAAATGATGGAGGTGTATTGTAAACCCTAGGGGGATTTTTCATTCCTCAATGAGAAACTACTAAATGGATATAGGCCTAGGGTTGACTCAGGAAAGAACATAAACCATTCCCAATAGACACACAACAATCTCGACAAAACTGGAAAAATATGAAAAAAAATTATGAAAATTTGTAGAGTGCATAAATGACTTGAAAAGTGTGATGGGCATAGTTTATGGGTAGAAAAGTTCCATCAGAGGAAATTTCAGGCTAAAACTAGCCTCCTAAAGAAAATTAATAAAGTAATAGTTAAAATAATAAAATCAAAATTCTGATTTTTTGAGGGAAAAGAAAAAAACTACTTTTTTAATTGTATTTTTGGCTTAACTCCTTATTGGTTACTCAAATTTCAAATGTATGCACTCATTTGATGTGGAATTAAATTTCACATCCAAAAAGTACATATCATGCATACTTTTGAGAAGACCCAGATTGATAAAAAATAATGAAGATACATTAAAAAGTCATGTTGAACATGTTTTGTTAATGTATATTCATTTTTTTATCATTGTGGGTCTTCTCAAAATTATGCATGATGGGCACTCGTTGGATACGAAATTTCATTATGCATCCAATGAGTGTCTACACTTGAAATTTGACTAAAGCTATAAGGAGATAAGCCAAAAATACAATTAAAAAAAGGTTAGTTTTTCTTCTTTTCCCTCCAAAATATTTACATGTTCCACATTTTAAATTTAAAGGAGTTTGATTGGTTTACATATAATGACGTGGAAATTACATCAAAATTTCATGGGCACTTTTAGGCTAAATTTTCGTCTAATGGTTGGGGGAAATTATTGGGCCAAAAAGTGCGCTCTGTTCCCACTTCTCTCGCTCAAAAGATGTGACCCAAAATGTGTCGTCTCCTGCTTGGCTGGTACATGTGACATGCAAAAAGATGTGGAACCCCAACAAAATTATTTTTTTTCTAGAAAAAAAGAGGATATCTAAAAATAGAAATTGAGAGGAATGAAAATTATGAAAAAACACTTAAAATAGCTAAAACAAAAGTCACTAAGGTTCTGAATTACTACACTAGTGGAGTCGACATTTGTTGATGACTATGTAGAGAACTCCCCAACAAAGTTTCCATTTGTTAAAGATTTCAAAGAAGCATACCAAAATCACTTCACTTAAGTTATAGGTGACTTATAACCCTAACAACAAAAGATGGTCACTTATATGCTTTAGATCTACAATAAAACATGAAAAATCCAACAACATAATAGATCTTGTAAACAAAAACATATAATAGTAAGAAAATAAAGTGAAATAACTGAATGGAGGACTTAAATGAATAATAATTTAATTAAAACACCTGGTGAGGAGAATTTACAACATGGTTCTGTTGATCCCCCTCCATGGGATGGTTCCTTTTATACCTTGTGCTTCAGTCACATGCTTCTCTCCCACAATATGCAAAAAACTCGAAAGAAAGTTGGAACTCAAGTGGGAGTTCAAATGTTGTGAGATGATAATGATCATGGTGAATAATGAATAGAAAACCCCTCTATTTATAACAAAGTCTTGATCCAAATTAGGAATTAGAAAATAATAAAATATTATTGACTAAATCAAAATATAATCATTGTGAATACTTTATTATTATTTTTAGAGGGAAAATACATTCAAAATGGTCAAATATATTTACTTACAAAGTGGTTGAAGTAATTATAAAATAAAAATAATTTATTAATCACTTTGTGAGAATTAAGAAAAGTTTGAATTTGAAATAGTTATTAAATAATGGTTTAACAATTATTCCAAAACTAAGAATAAGGAATAATAAATAAATAGTAGTTTATCTGATCATTCCAAGGTGACAAGTAATTATCAAATAGTGAATTAATAATTATTTCTATAGAATATTAAATAAATAATGATTTATTTAATTATTCTCATGTGTTTTTTGGATTCTAATGAGAGATAATTTAGGAGATATGGTTTACTAAATTATTTCCTATGGTGAAAGTCCATTTACCATGGTAAAATTAATCCTACATGGCGTATTTCAATCCACCTAGTAAGAAATGGTTAGGTGATCATTCTTTAGGTGATAACATTGATAATAGAAATTTGATGTTCTCTACTAGGATGTAATCCCAATAAGAAACTATAAATA
Organism: Pinus taeda; assembly: GCA_000404065.3. Classification (NCBI taxonomy): domain Eukaryota; kingdom Viridiplantae; phylum Streptophyta; class Pinopsida; order Pinales; family Pinaceae; genus Pinus; species Pinus taeda. Next base: position 63,426 of record APFE030668934.1, on the reverse strand, counting down.
TTAAATATTCCTTTATCCTTGAGACCCTACATAGAAAAGAGAGGAAAATACAATACCTTCAAGTTAACTGCTTTACTCTTTAAAAAATGGTTATAAGAATGATTAGAAATCACACTTCAAGGACATATCAAATGTTAGGCTATAAATTTGGCTTATAGTGAAGGAGGTTAAAGAAAAATAATTTTTTAGTAGAAATAGAAGGATGTGGAAATTTTAATTGTAGGAGAGTTTGGTAAAAGGTTCCAAGTAGATGACATAGGGAGAGAGGAATCTGAAGACCCATAAGTATTTATCAAGTTTGACATCTTATTACCAGACCACTAAACATGCATTGGAATAAGAGTTGGGATGAGGGTAATGAAGGAATAGACCTCACTAAGGAGAGATTCCAACCACCAAATTGATGAAACCTTATGTATCCGAGTACCATTATAAAGCTTCTAGAGAATATTTATAATAATTTTGGAATCATATACTGATAGAAGTCAGTGGATGTAAGGTCCCCATCGAATGGAACCGTCGGCTCTGCTCCAGACGTGTTAACCCTAACCCCTGCCCTCGCCTGGCGTTCAGAGATCTAGCTTTTGCGCCTCCTGCTGATCTCTCTCCATGGATGCGTCTTCGGGAGGGGTGGGATCCACCCCACCTCCTTTCATCGCCCCTGTCTCTGACAATCCTGGACCCACATAACATTTGGCTACTTCTGGCATCCTACCAGACATCGGTCAGGATTCTGATCAAGTCAACAATGAAGAAGACCTTCAAGAAACGAGTGAAGAGAAAGCCCAGGACTGAGGCATGAATCACAAGCCTTCAATGTCACAACCAAAGGTGACCTCGGCCACATGCTTACGAAAAGCAGCAGAGTGAATCAAAGTCGAACTCCCCAGTCATCGAATCAACATTGAAATCCAATATATGAAGGACCACGCGCTCATAGGCAAATTTCTTGGCTTCTGGCCTACTGAAAAGGCTCTGCATGGCTAGATCGCTTCGAAATGGAAACCTAAGGGACAAGTCACTCTACAGCTTGGCCCCAAAGGCTTCTTCATGGCCATTTTCCACTGCGTGGAGGACAAATCACAAATATTTGAAGGGGGCTCATATTTCTTTAATTCCTCAGGACTGTACCTTCGGGACTGGAAAGCTCGGTTTAACCCGGATAAAGAAGACTTTAGTTGGGCTCTTGTTTGGATATGAATGTACTCCCTTCCTTCGGAATAATAGAAAGAGGAAACACTGACAGACATAGGAAACAGCTTGGGGGTTTTCATCAAGGTAGCTGAGGAAACCAAAACTTGAAGATAAACCTCATATGCCAGGATCTGCGTCCAGATGCACCTGACCAAAGCTCTAGCTAATTCGGTAAGTCTCTTTCATGATGATTATGAGTGTATCCAACCATTAGATTACCAGCATATTCCTTTTTTTTGCCGAAAATGCCATGAACATGGCCATCTCTTCAGGGATTGTCCCCTGAATGCCCAGCCCAAAACACCTGCCAATGATACCAGCAAAGACTCTGAAGGATTCACCAAAGTCCATAATCGTCGGCAACATGCCAAGAAAAATCCTATAACTCCAGCAAGCCCCAAAAATCCTAAATCCCAAAATCGATTTATCATTCTCTCCTCTCAATATCCTTCAGATAAACTCAGTTCAGAATCTCAGGGGAACCCTTCCCCTCCATTATCCTCCCAGACTTTCAAAGATCCTCGGCCTCCCTCAGCCTCTGCTCCTTCCAGCCTCCTATCCTCAGGCTCGAAGAAACCCTCTCGTGATATCAATCTCATTCCCTCCCTCTTGGAAATTTCCGCTCCAGAGACCGGACAACACTCTTCTTCAATGGAGCTGGGCGCTGCTCTAGCACTAAGTCTGCATGATAATATAAATATGGAAAATCAGAAAAATCCCACTAATATGGAGGAGGATCTAGAGAATGTAAGCGTGGAAGGCCTGGATATCCTCAAATTAGAAACAACTTGTAGGCAGAAAGATTACCACACTATTCCCCCCTGGTAGATCGAAAGGTTGGAAGGAGTTCTAACCAAAGTTCAACACAGCAAATGCTTAGGAATACAAGTAGGTAGCCCCTGGGATGGCAAAAAAAATATAAAAGAAACGAAGAAAAGAGGACACAAAACAGACTTACAAAGAACCATAATCCTAGGAGAAATACTCATGGAATCTGGGAGATTCCCCAAGTTGACAAAGTTATACAAACCTCAACACCATGGTTCCTCATGAAGCTCATCTCATGGAATGTGAGAGGGCTTAATAGCCCCTCAAAACACAGAATGTTAAAAAATTTGATACAGCAAGAAAAACCATATTTGGTATTTTTGCAAGAAACCAAAAGTAACAACTATGCTATAGAAAGAATTTGCAACAAGGTCTGGTCAGGTAGCTGCTTAGTTTCAGTGGACACCTGAGGAGCTTCAAGAGGGTTGGCAATCATGTGTTACCCATAGGTTCTTACCCTTCAAGACTTTCATGCTACACACTTCCTCATCCAAGCGACCTTTCATCTCATTGGGACAAATATTCATGGGAATCTCTCAAATGTTTACTTTTCGAAGAATCCTCAGCAAAAACTAGAGCTCTTGCATACACTCGCTGTCCTCAATTCAAACAGGCAGTTCCCCCTGTGGATTGGTGGTGGAGATTTTAATATCATAACGACTTTGGAGGAGAAACAAGGAGGTAGATTGAAACTAGAAAATGACAGTATTGGCTTCAAGGAATTCATACATAGTAACCACCTGATGGACATTCAAACTTCCAATGGCATATATACATGGACCAATAAGCGGAAGGGAACATAGCATATAGCATCCAGGCTAGACCGGTTTCTTCTATCGGACAATGCCATACACCTGGGGGGGGATTTTCATGCTTTCATAATTCCCCACGGAGGTTCCGACCATTGGCCCATCATGCTACAATGGTCAAGACCAGGTACCAAATGCTACAGACCATTCCAATTTGAAGCCTTTTGGTTCACTAATCCTAACTTCAAATCAGTGGTCAGGGATGCTTGGAATTCCTTTACTCCTCCTGAAGGAGCCAAAATGTTCCAATTCTAGCAGAAACTAAAAAATATCAAACGAGCCCTCAAAATATGGAATCACACGACGTTTGGCAACATTTTTGAGAATAGGAAACAGCTGGAACAACAAATGAGCTCACTGCAATAGACTATTATCTTGGAGGGCAGAACAAATGAGCAGGCGCATCAGGAGCAGATCCTCTGGATTGAAATTGAAGCTCGCAGGTAGAAAGAAGAAATCCCATGGCGACAAAAGTCCAGAATCCAATGGCTCAAGGACGGGGAAAAGAATACAAAATTCTTCCATAAAGCCACCATTCAAAGACGAATGCACAACAATATTGCTTTCATAAACAACTGACAAGGGGAAAGACTAGAAGTGCATGAAGATATGGAAAAGGAATTCAAAGAGTACTTTCAGGAAACTCTCAGGGAATGGCCAGAACACAGAGATCAAGCCATAAATTTTGTCACTCAGCACATCCCCAAGATCATAATGGCAGACCACAACAACAAACTGCTCCAAGCCATTTCAATGCAGGAAGTAGAAGCAGCGATGACCCAACTCAAGGATGGAAAGGCACCAGGTCCGGATGGATTCATAGCTAATTTTTTTCACGAATTTTGGGAGCTCATCAAAACGGAGGTTTGGGAATTGGTGGAGGAGTCAAGATCCATGCATTGGATTCTCCCATCCCTTAATGCTACTTTTTTAGCGTTAGTTCCTAAAGGGGATGAATCAAATACGCTCGACAAATTCAGGCCGATAGCATTGTGCAATGTAATCTATAAACTTATCTCTAAAGTACTGGCGAACAGAATCAAACCTCTCCTCCCTCTTCTTATCTCGCTGGAGCAGACTGGATATGTCGAAGGACGTCAGATAATGGATGTAATTATTCTCTCAAATGAGGTGATCCACTCTCTGAAGACTCAAAAAAGCCAGGTATGCTATTAAAGCTTGATCTTTCAAAAGCTTTTGATAAACTTAGCTGGACTTATATACAATAGGTGCTTTTGGCTTTTGGATTCAGTGCCACATGGATAAGATGGGTTATGAGTCTTATCTCTTCTCCCTGCTTCTCGGTCTTGCTCAATGGTTCTCCCCCCTCGCCTTTTCGCCCTTCCCAAGGTATTCGGAAGGGGGGCCCCCTCTCCCCCTTCCTTTTTGTTCTTATGGCAGAAGGGCTAAGCTGTCTGCTTCACCATGCAGTTTCCTCTCATGCTCTCAAGGGCATATCCCTTCATGGCCTTCATCCCTTATCCCACCAACAGTTTCTTGACGACACCATGCTTTTTGGACACCCTTCCTCTCAAGAAGAAAAAGCCTTCAAAGCTCTGCTCTCTCTCTTCTCTGAAGCCTCAGGTACCTCTATCAATGCCTCCAGGTCCCAACTCTTCTTTTTCAATACCCCAGCCGTGACTCAAAGGAATATCGTCCGCATCCTAGGATTCTCCATAGCAGCGCTTCCCTCGAAATACCTAGGAGCTCCTCTGTTGGATTCAACCTTAAAACATGCCTCCTGGAGGTCCCTTCTCAACAAATTGGAGTCAAGACTCTCTTCATGGACTTTCCGCTCTCTCAATATGGCAGGCAAACTCATTTTGATCAAATCGGTTCTCTAGGCCATGCCTTTGTATCTATTTTCTATTCTGACAATGCCAAAATGGGTCCTTAAGGAAATTCACAATCTTCAAAGAAACTTTATGTGGGGATCCTTGGGTCTCAATAGAAAATGGGCACTTGTAAGTTGGAAGGAAGTTTGCCATCCAAAAGCAGAGGGAGGACTCGGATTAAGGGATCCGCTACAAAGCAACAACACAATGGGTGCTCACATATGGTGGAATTGGATCACCAAACCTCATACACCATGGGCGAGGTTATGGCAAGCAAAGTATGCTCCTAGAAGTCAATGGGATGACCTCATAAGAATAAGCACAAACAACCCAGGCTCTTTGATTTGGAATGCAACCAAGCTTCATAGTGCCTTCATTCAAGAGCATAGCTTCTGGGAAATTCATTATGGATCCACAACTAGGTTCTGGGAGGAATCTTGGCAACAGCTCCAAAAACTAGCCTCTCTCTTCCATAAGCCTCTCTGGCAGGTTAATATGTAGCACGCCAACCTCACACATGTTCAGCAATTCTGGCAGCAGCAAACTTCTCAAGACTTTCATCTCTGGAAACCTGCTTGCACCTGGCAGGCCGATTGGCAAGGGGAAACTTACCAAGAGATTGAGGAGGAGATAAATCACAGAAGAATAAAATGCTTACATCAGTAGGACAAGTTGCGTTGGGGCCACACATCGAGAGGAATGTTCACCACCAAAGAAGCATATCAGCTTCGCTACTCCACCACTCATACAAACAAAGATCAGCTCTGGGATCGGGTTTGGCAACTAGGAATTTGGCCTAAGGTGTCCACCTTCTTATGGCTCCTAAGAAAGAGGCGCATCCTTACTTGGGATAATTTGCAAAAGAGAGGATTCATTGGCCCATCGAGGTGTCCCAACTGCAATCTTAACACTGAATCCATCCTGCATCTCATGGAGACTTTCCCTCTGGCCACACAGCTATGGGAGAAAACTGACCAATGCAATAGAAGATCTAGTAAATGTAGGGGAGATGTCACCAAAACCATTAGAAAATGGCCGAAGGACCCTTACCAAAGTCCTCTCCTGAATTCTCTGTGGAACCTAATTCAAGGCTTTCTTTACTAGTTACTCTGGAAGGAAAGGAACAACAGAATTTTCAACATTGTTGGCAGGTCAATTGATACTTTGTGGCAACTTCTATAGAAAAATCTCCAAGAAACTCTTGCTATAAGACGTTGGCAAGACACAGACTTGCCAGATTCACCTCAGGAGCATCTCATCATGAATGCCTGGAATCTGAACTTGTCTTCATTGGCTCATGTCACAACTCGATCTCCTACAAGTCCTGCCTCTCCTCTCTTTTGGTCTTCGCCTACATCCAATTCATTCAAATTGAATTTTGATGGGGCTTCCAAGGGTAATCCAGGGCTGACGGGCTTCGGAGGAGTATTTAGGAATGAAGTGGGAGTAGTGATACATATCTACTATGGCTCAATCGGCAAAGATACCAACAATGTTGCTGAATTGGAAGGTCTATGGAGAGGGATCTGCATCGTCGATCAAAAGAACTTCTTCCCTCTAGAGGTAGAGGGAGACTCCCTCATCTTAATAAACGTGGCCACTAGAATACAAGCAGGCACTTCGTCCGCCAAGATTGCCTCCATCTGGAGACTACTTAGCAGACTGGAACTTCTGGAGGAAAGGCTCAGGCAGCCCCATAGTATCCTCTTCAAGCATGTAAAACACACGGCCAACAAGGTAGCGGATAGATTGGCCAATCAAGGGGTTAACCAACAATCTCAATACTTAGGATCCCTCGGCGATTCAGATGATGAACAACTTAAAAATGAATGCACTACTCTGGTGCAACAGGATTACTCACTCCTGGATGCGGGTGATTGACAGTTCACAGAAGGTGTACGAGGAGGGTAGGTGGCAGCCCTGGAGCGCCAAATGTACCAGCTCCAGGATGGCCAGACGGCTCCGCACAGGAGAATTAATAGGGGCATTTATGGGAGCATTCAAGCTACTGTCCAAGCCCAAGGATATCAGCGCGATGGGGTTCGGTTCAGTTGGTTGAGCAGTGGTCCAGAGCATCTCACGACGGGAGAGCCTATTCTCCTACTCTCTGTTGGCTCTGGGGCACGTCTTCCTCCATTTCTATATAGTTTGTCTCTGCTACAACAAGTATGCTCTTACAACCTTCAAGCATTTCATGGTTCAAGCTCTCTGTGTGTACAACATTGTTCTGGTTTGGTCCGTGGTTTTCCTGGAGCATCCGCCTTTCTTCTTTCTCTTCATTCTCCAATCTTTGTATAGCAGTCCTCATCCCTGCACGATGCCGAAAGAGAGAATGCGTATGGTTAGTGGGCGTGCTGGTTCGAGGGGACGCGCCTCGAATTGGCCCCCTTCCACTTCTTAGGACCCCTCTGTTGATGCCACGATTCATCCCAAGACCAAACGAGGTAGAGGCAGAGGTCGAGGGCAAGTCAGGGGCACAGATTGCAGACATACTGCGCACCCCACGACCAGCTATCACATCCCTTGCATGCTGGACAACTCCACCTTCATTGTCTCAGTGACGATTGAGAAATGTGATAATGCACCGGTTTCAGGAGCTTCTCATCATTTGATTCCTGCATAACAGAGGCAGGCCAGTCCAACTGCAACCCCGCGACAAATCTCAGGTGGAACGCCAACGTTGCACACGGGCATCGAGGCTAGCCCAAGCGAGCCTGTGAAAGAAGAGTCCTCAAGTTTTGAATATCACTCTTCTGATTCCTCGTACTCAGGACAATGGGGTTGCAGAATTGAGGAGGAACAACTGACAACCTTTGATGCAACTTGACACGGTCAGTGCCTCTGGTTTTTTGTCTCAGCCTCTGGAGCAGAAGTCCTCTCTCTTTTTTATTCTCAATGCTCTTTGTCAAGTGCCTCCATTTCATCTCAGGTCGAAGTCTGTTTCTGTTTGTGTCATCTTCAGTTCTAGTATGAGTCAGGGCTTCGAGTCCCTCTGTTTTGTTCAAAGTCCCCTGAAAATTCTCACTATGATGTAAGGTCTCAGGCCTAGTTCCCTAATCAGGTAGTCAAGCTGTTTTTTTATGCCAATCACTTGGCTTGAACTCTCGAGGCAGAGCCCTCGCTATAATTTTTTTGTATTAATATAGAAGTAGACTAAATTAGAAAAAAAAAAAAGTTTGGAATCGCATTCTACCAAAAGCTTGGTGATTCCTTGGGAGCGAGAAATCTCCAATCCCATGCGGAGACCCATAAGTTCAATAACATTGCTGATGTTTATTCCAGGCATTCCATAGAATATGTAGAGGGGCATTCCTTCTTGATCATGAATGATACCACCATAACTCATTGCTATTGGATTACGCTTTTATGAAGCATCAAAATTCTATTTTAGAAAATAAGTTGTTAGGGGAAGCTAGATCAAATGGCTAAAGAAAGGGTAGGGGGATGGTAGAGATGAAGACAACACAGGGGGGGAGGGGAACCAAACATGAAGGAGACTCGCTTCACATCTAGAAGCCTTCTAATCCTATAGGGACTAGGTAAGAGAAAGAATTTATTCTTTGGCGTGGAAAATAATATATTTCCAAATGGAGTCTGAAGGGATGAAGGAGCCTTTAAAAATTCTTTTATTTTATTCTTTACATATATCCTAGAGGAGGAATGAAGGAAAAAGGGTATAAATTATATTTAGAATGTGATTAGAGAATCCTGAGAGCACCAACAAACAATAATATTTGAAATATTTGTGGGGTCTTTGTAAGTACAAAAGAACTTCTTTTAGCCTATTCCATGAGCCCATTGAGAAATAATAGGTATTGAATAAATGCTTCATATTTTATGAATGTATGATACAAAGTGGAAACCACAATGTACCCTTGTAGTTGGCCTTTTGAATGTTCTCCCATGTTCTTGGCTTATTTCGTAGCAAAATCCAAATAAATATAGATATATTTTTCCATGCACTTGTTTCGATATTTGGAGTAGACCTTGTTAGCACAGTTCTAGGCTAAGTCATTAGTAGGTTTTGAAATTTTTATTTTTAGGATTAATTTTGTAAATTTCAAAAAAAACAAAAAAAAAAACGCTACTGGAATTTTCGATAGCGCCCATTTTTTCCGTTCAGATAGTCTCCCCTGTTTTTCAGATAGTCTTTCCATTTTTTATGCTATTTCTTGTTTTTTTTAATTTTCCGTGCTACCGGAATTTCCAGTATCATTTCCTGTTTTTTTTTTAAAAATCCGGGAAAAAAAAAAAAAAAAACCATTACTGATTGCCCATGTGTCATCTCAGCAGAATATCAAATCCAAATCATGAGATTTCGTGATTGGATAGGTCAAGAACTCCAAGTCCAATCAAGTAGTAGTCATTAACCATTCTGGTTGATCATGTTTGCTAGGTGTCAGCCATAGCCATAGCCAACCATTTTCTACCCCACTCATCTTAAATAACTCAGGTTTCCTAAAGCCTATATGTGTCTATAGTTTCCATTTCAGCCAAATATCTAAATTCCAACGGTCATTCCTTCCATTCCACGTAATATGCTACCGAATTTCCAGCAGCGTTTGAATTAATACAGGAAAATTTTCAGTTCTGCAAGATTCCTATACAACCACCTGTAGCAGATTAGCTGGACTCCCCAAGAAAACTCGACTTCATCATTACAACAACATGTTTTCTACATGACATGAAATCTTGTGTAATCAGGAAGGATTAAATGCATAGGAGATTGAACCATGGCTTCATCTCAAATATTCGAAAGTGAAAGAAAAGTCACCATTTCAAATTTCTGAAGAGCGGCTAAGGAGACATTGTTGAAGGAGTTAGAGAACATATCCTAGATTTTTAGACAGCCTAACTCAAGATAGTTGCAACAGTTGTTGGGTAAGGATTCAAACACTTTGACACCTATTCTTGAGAATTAGCAAGCAAATACTTTATGGCACGAAAGTCTAAGAAAGGTGGAAAGCTCAAGAAAATTGAACCTGAAGGAGCTGAGTTAGTCGATGATAATCCGAAGGTAAGAAGGTTGTTCATTTAGACAGGCTGGTATCCACTCTACACAAGGTTAGGAGACTCACATCAAGGAGTAGCCCATGAATTTTCTCAGACTTTCAATGGACATGACACTGTCATTTTTGGTTTTTAGTTGGAGGTTTCAGAACAATCTATTGCATAGGCTTTTAGCCTTCCCTAGGAAGGAGAAAAGTGCTTCAAAGGATAGCTTATCACAGGAGGAGATCTCAATGCTTTCATCAGAGATGAATACAAAAATACCAACTGGGCCAAAGCAATTCCCAGTAGTTATCTGAAGAAAGAATGGGAAGAAACAATTAAGCTAGTTAAGATCTTCCTCACCTATGAGAGAAGATATACAATAGTTTTTTTGTACCATATGAGCTTTTTGTTTTATTTTGCAGGTATGATGGCTCTTGATCTACCTTATTTTATATTGAAAAGCCTAACCAAAATCATAGCTAGGATTCAAACACATCAAGAAGCATCAGAGTACAACCTGTATCATCAGGCAATTATCAAGGTTCTGGTTGAAGAAGAATTGAAGAAGAGGAACCATACTTGGGACCATTTCTTGTTTTATAGAGTAGGCCAACCTGCACCAAAACCGCAAGAAACTAATAATCCTTCTCCAAATTGAGTTCAAACAAAGAGAACAACAACTTCATCAGCTGAGGGAAGCTCCAAAACAAAGACAAGAAAGGAAGGTGTGAGTAGAGGTACCAAAAATATCAAAAAGAAGCCTTCAACCAAAAAGTTGAAAGCTCATAAAAGGTTCCTCGTGTTAAACCTTTTCCTAAAGTTTACATAAGAACTAGAAGAATAAAACTTGTAGCTGAAGAGAAATCTAAAGTGCAAGTGCTTCCTGAAATTCCGGAAGCACGTGAACAACAACAAGAATACCAAACTCTAGATTCAGATGAGGAAATATTGAAGGAAGAAGGGTATGCAAGAACCAGTAAAATCAAGGAGGAAGAGCTAAGACTAGTTGCTGGAATTAGGAAGAGGCATACTATGGAAAAGAACAAATACAGACTGAAATCAAAGGCCCTAAATAACCCTAGTTTGTTAACTGAAGTAATAGCTATAGAAGAACAACTATAGAGTTGCAGACTGAGGATCCCTCAATTGCAGAATTCAGAAGATCCTTGAAGAAACAAAGAGACAAAGTTCCCATGGACCAGCCATCAAAGTCTTCCAAAAGAAAAAAGATCCATAAAGAAGCAGAAAAGAGAGAGGCCATCATCAAAGAAGACACAAAAAAATCACAAGGTCTAAATCTGCTAGAATTAAAACCAACTTGGATAAGCTTGTAGAGGCTACAACTCACATAGGATGAAAGGGTATTTTGAAGCATTTTTGTTGAAATTTTGAAGTGGAAACATTATCCTACCGAAAGTTTCAAAGTGTTTCCATTTTTTTCACCATTACAGGTATTACTGGAATTTCTGGTAGCACCTCTCACAATAGAAATATATAGCTGTCAGCAGCAAACCTCCGAGTGAGTTATGGAAGACAACAACTCATAATGATAAGGATAAGAAAGATTATGGATATAATATAGTTACGAGGTTGTTGAAAGTTAGATTTAATGAAGACATATGGTCATTCAATAAGCAAGACCATAAAGAGAAAATTCAGTAGCAAAAGGTGCAGCCAATCAGCGTTCTAGTAGCAAGGTGTCATTCTTCCTATTCTTCTCGTCTACACCCGTACTTTCTATTGTAATTTGATAGGAGATGATATTAATGTCTAAAAGACACTCATGTAACAAGAATATAGTGGAATCACCAATTCAAGAGAGTTAGATTTCGTGCCTCTCCCTATATATACCTTTTGTAAATATCACTTCAGGGTTGGATTTTGGTTCGCCTGAAGACTCAGCTTAATAAAATAGTTTTTTCTACACTTCATGTTGGAGGATTATGTGATTCAAGTCATATCTAATGTGTGGTTTGTCTATCTCCTGTTTTCAACTTTCTGAATTATAAATTTGCTATAGCTAGTATAGTATGAGTGAGAATCATTAAGAGGATCTAATGATGACTTATCTACTATCCAGTTTTCTGTAAATTATAATATGTGTTCAAGTAGAACTTGCTAGTGAAGGTTTGACAAAGGATTTGTGAGATACTTTATACCTGTTTTTACTTCCTCATTTCCATTTTCCTTGTCAAGCATGTTTTAATATTCTAAATGTTAAATTACAGCAGCTACTATAGTATGAGTGAGAATCATTAAGAGGATCTAATGATGACTTATCTACTATCCAGTTTGCTTTAAATCATAATATCAGTTTAAGTAGAAATTGTTAGTGAAGGTTTGACAAAGGATTTGTGAAATACTTTATACTTTTTCCTAGTTCCTATTTGTTATTCTCCACATCAAAAAAACAGAGTTTTCTATAAGGCTTTATGTAGTTAAGGTGAATGTCTTAAGATACCCAGTTTTCTTAGGATAAGTATCGACTACCGATTCTCTTTCCTCCGCTCCCCTATACTACTCAATTAACCATACAATTTATGCTTGCACAACTTGCCAAATGCATAAAATTTAAAGAGGGACACAATCATTTCAAAACTCCTTCAGAAGCCATCCCACCACTCAAAAAACCCTTGTAAATTTTGAAATGAAATCATGATGTGTAAGGCTTACTCCTTTTGTAGTCTAGGAGTATCTCCTTGCGATAATAAACCTATTATGTGTGTATTTATTTATGACCCGTTTCTAAGTGGTAGGCTTTAATAATAGAAAATATTACTTTAGATGTGTAGCCCCATCACAAATTCTATACTTGGAGTGAATAGGGAATATGCCTACTTTCCAAAGTTTCTCCAAAAGAAATTGTATGCTTCATCATTCGGTTTGGGGTGCCATGTTTCTAGTGGTATACAATGGCACCATCACAAACTATGATCCTCCTCTGTCCAATAATGCACAATTGTGATTAGGATTTGGGTTGTCATATGCTGGCTCATCATTTCTAAATTTTTCCAATCACCCAATTTGGGTAATTGTTGCGATGAATGCTCCTATAATAGAGTAGTGAAATTATTTTAAATCTCCCAAAAACAATGCTACTCATACCCTTTTTCACTAGGGTCCAAACAAATGAACCGGGAGTTGTGCTCTTCAGTTTGATGAGGTTTACTTGAGAAGTTTGAGGAGCATACTCATGCTTCCAAATTCTTTTCCAAAGGTTTAGGTCCCCTTGGAGCCATCACCACCATATTTTTTCTCCCAAGAATGTAGTCATGACTGAAGGGTCACACAACCCCATTGCACCCTTTATCTTTGGCTAGGAAAGTTTGTTCCATGTTACCAAAGACCATTTTTTCCCAAAAGAAAACCAGCCCAAAGGAAAGACAGCTACATATATTTTGAGATATTAAAAAAAATTCATGAAAATGAATACCGGTTAATTATCATTTCATTTTACACATTAAATATAATAGAAATATATATCGACATTGGCAGAAGAATTAAATCAGCGGGTAGAAGCTGAAGTTCAAATAGAAGATTGACGTGTCTTAGTTCCCGACCGAGGACATGCTCGAGGCCGCACTACTCAATATAAATAAATTGTCAACCTCTATTGGTTGATGAAAATTATTGTGGCTAGAGCTATCATGACCTCTCCTGCAGGCTCTGTCAAATTTTATCAAGGTTTTCAGGAAATCTAGAAAGAATTTTGACTTATCCAATTCCAAATCCAACAACAAAATGTTTGTTTTGGCCGCATTGAGAAGCACATTTCGTGTCTTCCCCAGTCTGAATTACCAACCTCCAGTGCTAAGGACCCAGTGCTTGTGGAGTCCTCTTATGAGTAGTAGTTAGTTTGGATATGGAAACACCTAATCTTGGTTGATTTTATTGATGTATATGTCAGCTAGTAATCTATACTATATCTATTTAGGTGATAAATGATTAATTTTTTCACAACATTGACTTTTTTATATTTTCCAAAATATAGATATATATAACCTTGGTACTAATATAATAAGTATTAAGTATAATTATTGAAATTCTTAAACAATATTAAAAAAAAAATAAAGATAATTAAACTTACACCAAAATTAAAGAAAATCAAAATTATAAAAATAAACGACCTTTGGTTTATATCAATATTTTGGAACACTTATCTAAGTGAATGCATCTTCCTAATTAATAATTAAAAAAAAAATTGTTACTTTCTAATAAATATTGATTCAATTTTTTCACAACATTGACCTTTTTTATATTTTCCAAAATATAGATATATATAACCTTGGTACTAATATAATAAGTGTTAAGTATAATTATTGAAATTCTTAAACACTGTTTATAATAAGTGTTAAGTGTAATTATTGAAATTATTAAATACAATGAAATTTGATGTCTTTTATGCAGGTAGACATTAGTATAAT
>APFE030668934.1:20355-42464 GCA_000404065.3 Pinus taeda | reverse complement strand
TAGATTCATAGTTAAAATGGATTAAGTTAGTTTTGTGTGTGTGCGTAATACTTATAAATTTTGTTTATAAACACTTCGTTGGAAGACAACAATAATTATTAAAAAATAAAGCTTAATTTTTTGGGACATAAAGACAATTTGCAAAAACCTTTAATAGAAAAAGTTAAGACACTTTCATAAAACTGCTCTCATGTTAGAGGATGACAATAAATAGAGATATTTTGATCTAAGACATTTCTTGTATTTACACAAAGCATTTGCAAAAGCATAAAAATATAATTTAGAAAAAGAAGAAGAAATAAAGAAAGAGAAAATAACTCTAGTTTTCTTTTTTTAAGAAATTATAACGAAAACAATTTTATAAAAAAAATTCCCTATATTTTTTTTTAAGTTTTTCTATAAGACCCTCTCATGCTAGAGGACAATAATAAATAAAGGTATTTTTGGTCTGAGAGTTTTTTCTAAAGAGAATTATTGGACTGAAAATTTTCTTTTACACAAAATATAATTAATTATACAAAAATAAATCACATGAAATCCATTATTTACATAATAGATAATTATAAAAAAAATAAAGCATAATTTTTTGGACATAATGACCATAAATAAATACACGAATCAAAATCATTGAAATGAGATTCCCTATTTTTTTTGGAAAATTTTCCTATAAAACACTCATACAAAAATAAAACATAATTTTTTAGACATAACGAACATTGACAAAAACATTAAAGGAAGAAGTTAAGACACTTTCATAAAAACACTCTCATACTAGAGGACAACAATAAAGAGATTTATTTTCCGTTTGCGAATTTTCTTTTATTTACACAAACCATTAGAAAAAGCTTTAAAATATAATCTAAAAAGGAAAAAATAAAATAAAGATAAAATAACTCATGTTTTTATTTTTATTTTTTAATTAGTTTTATAAAAAAAATCCCTAATTTTCCTTTTTAAACTTTGCCTGTAAGACACTTTGATACAAAAATAAAGTCTAATTTTTCAAAAATAAGGACTATAGATACATGAATCAAAATCATTAGAATGAGATAATTTTTTTTTATTAATTAATTAATTATAAAAAAAAAAAAAATTGTTTTTATCAAAATTTTCCTTTTTGTGATACAAAAATAAAGTCTAATTTTTCAAAAATAAGGACTATAGATACATGAATCAAAATCATTAGAATGAGAATAAATTTTTTTTTTTAAATTAATTAATTATAAAAAAAATTGTTTTATCAAAATTTTTCCCTTTTTTTAACTTTTCCTATAGGACACTCTCATGTGGAGGAAAAACATAAATTATACAAAGTTAAACCTATTTTTTAAGACATAAAGAATATGGATACATAAACAAAAATCATTGAAACTAGATTCACTTAAAAAAAAAACTATTCATATAAGTCACTCTGATACAAAAACAGATGTATTTTTAGTATGAAAAAAATCTTTTATTTACACAAACCCTTGGAAAATATTTAAAATATTTACAATATGATTAAAAAAAACAAAGAACAAAAAAATAGGAAATAACTTTTGTTTTTATTTTTTATATTAAGAAATTATAAAAAAACACTGTAACTTAAGATTTTATATCCTAGAGTGAATAGCTTTGCTAGGGTTTCACTTCTCACCCTCTAAATATTGTTTTAGATCTCTAAAAACTTGACACAATTCCATTCTCCAATTTGTTCTCGGTCTCAATCAAAAGTTGCTGGTTGATCGATGAGTGGATCCACTAGGGGGGTGACCCCATACTATAGCAAAGCAGTCGCTGGGGAAACCAATGCCATGAGTGTACATCCGAAGGTAAGAACTAGGATGGAAGTAAAAATGGAAACTTGGTGATGGGGGTACAATGGCAAACACGAATCAAGGGCCAATTTTTGGCAAGAGAAGTGAAGAAGCACATATTTGTGATACCAAATAGAAAATTGGAGGAATATCACAAATATATGAAATACCATGCAATGATCTAAAAATTTATAGATATCTAGCCATCAAAGAATGATCTTGTCAAATGAATTCAACTAAAATGGTAACCAAAAGGTCATATAGATATGAAGCTAGGAGCCAAGGGTTTTTCACTGGAACCTTCACTAATCTTGAGGATAAGGAGAGGTTTTTTGAAAATGAACCATATTTTTCTATAATGTGGGTTTATTTATGTGGTTCTAGGAGGAATTCTACAACCCAGACCAAGAAAAGTTTATGGAAGCTCTAGTGTGGGTTTAGTTGTTTTCCCTACCTATGGATTTTTGGGATCTTGAGATCCTTGAGTGGATAAAAAATTCTATAGGAAGTTTTGTCAAAGTGGTTGAATCCACGAGAAGAGGGTGCTACACCTTGTATGCAAGGATATGTGTCTATATGAACATTACTGAACCTTTTCCAGAATATATTGAGCTAGAGTATCGCAATGAAGTTTGGAATCGACTGTTCGATTATGATCATATACCTTTCAGATGTCACAAATGTCATGAATATGGCCATATGTTCTAAGATTATCCTCAAAACAAGATGGTTCCAATAGCTCAGGAAGCTCCCCAAGAAAACCATAAGACTCGGGGAAGAGAATGAAGGGTTTCAAGTGGTCACTAATAAAAAAAGAGCCAAAAACCAAACCAAGCTGGCAATCAAGAATCTCAAAAGAAGAATCAAGGAAATAGTAATATATATGATGTATTGACAAAGGAGATGGAACAACCAAAGGAACCAAACCAATCCGAAATTAAAGAAGGCGGGATGGAAATATCTAAAGGAAACACTAAACCCAAATGAAAATCTCAGGGAAAGTCGGTAGATAGCGAGGAAGTTGATAGTGACAATGACCAAGAGATCTTGGAAATCGATGGGGCAAGAGATGACCTGAGCATGGAATAAATAGTCCTTAAGTGATTATTGAATGAATCAGAACATTTGGATGAAAGATTCATACCAAAAGAGAAAAAGCGGCTATAGGGATAGACATTTCAAAATTAGCAAGCTAAGAAAATCCAATAATTCAAGAATATCCAGGAGAATGAGGGATCTTATGCTCATTTGGAACTTAACGAGATCACTCAAGTGAAAGGGAGCAAGAAAAGAGGAAGAAAGAATCTACAAGAATCCATACAAATGGTAGGAGATTTATTAGGGAAATGAGGAAGGGTGGTACCACTTTTAGTGGTTTTCCACCAAATACATAAGTCTTCCTAATGATAATTATCTCCTAGAATGTGTGAGGCCTCAACAATTGAGGCAAACAAACATACCTCAAGGAAAGGATTAAACAAGAGAAACTGAGTATTATGGTACTTCAGGAAACAAAGGTAGTAGAAGATCAATTGAAGAATATTATTAAGGGTTTCAAGCGTCATTATAAGATTATGGACTTGGATGCTCGGGGAAGCATGAAAGGGATGGCAATTATATGGAATCCTATGGAGATAATCTTTGAATATTGGTTTAGCCTCCCAAAAATTCTCTTGGGAAGGTTCTGACATATTCGCACCCGTGATTGGGACCTCATTTTGGCAATTTATGGCCCTCACATTCCACAAGAAAAGTAATATCTCCTCCACAATTTAAGGAAGCTTCGAAGGATATATTTAGAGTATATATGGATTCTTGGAGGCGATTTCAATATTATCTCGTCAATGGAAGAAAAAAAGGGAGGTATAAGTAGACCAAAACCTGAAATGGAAGAGTTTAGAGAAATGATCCATGGCCTACAGCTAGTGGACATCCCTACAATTAATGGAATTTACGTTTGGAATAACTAGCAAGGAGGATTTGATCAGGTAGCTTCTCATCTATATAGATTTCTCTTTTTTAAGCATTTGGTGAGTCAAGATATTTTTTTTAATGCCTCCATCCTTCCTTACTCAGGTTCAGATCGTTGGATGATAAGAATGGAAATAGATCTTAAACTTGTCCTCAGAAACCAACCTTTTTGATCTGAATCCTTTTGGCTTAGGGACAAACATTTTATTGGTAAGATGGAAACCTAGTCGAAGGAAAGCTCTATTTAGGGTATAAATCTCATGCATGCATTTCAACTCAAGCTAAAAGATCTCAAGCAAAAAATAAAAAGATGGAACAAACATGAGTTCGGGAACGTTGCAGCTCATAAATGTCGTATGGAAGACAAAATGAAATGATTACAAAAAGGAATGATCCTAGAAGGGTGATCTAAGGACCTGGAAAATGAAGAGGGGTGTGTTCTTAATGAATTAGAGGAGAGAAGAAAACAGGAGGAAATCCTATGGAAACATAAATCCCAAGTCCAATGGCTTCGAGAAGGAGAAAATAACACTAATTTATTCCAGAAATATATGATTCAACATGATCAACATAACAAAATATTCTCCTTAAAGGATCTAATAGGAAATCATCCCACCCAACATGATGAAATGGAGAATTTGTTAACTGATCACTTCAAATCCCTTCTTTCTGAGTTGGTTTGATCTCTTTTGTACAACTAGTTTTGTTGTGCTAATAATAATTACAAATTTTATAAATATGTGCTTGGTTATTTCTTCTTGTGATGAGGTTTCATTAGATGTTTGTGCATACAATCAGGTAATTTTCGTTAAGTTTAAAAATACATTCATGAGAAGAATAGCTTCAGAAACAAATATTGAACAAAAAACATTCACAATGCAACAAACCATCAAAGAGACACATTAACATAGTATTTTGAGGAAGGAGTTCACCCCTCCTGGGCTACATCTCCTTGGTCCAGCATCCATGGCTTTGGCCTCTGTATTAGCTCAATGTGGAAAAATGTTGTTTTAAAAATCTCTATGGCTCCTTGTACCTACACCAATGTGTTCAGGATTTCCAAATTATCAAAGAACACCTCTTTCTAAGCTCAATTTGGTTGAAAATTGACTTCTCTAGAGCTTAGTTAGTCTTTTCCTACATTTTCTCTTATAATTCTATAACATCTCCAGTTAACGCCGCTAAGTTTGGTGGCAGGCCCAAATTTAGGGGCACTGCCGAATTTACTACCAGATTAACTTATAGTTAATTAAGGGTTAACTTCTCTTAATTAAATTCAAAATTGGATTAGCGCTAAACAACCTGTAAGCTCCGACGGCTTAATGGGCCTAGTCACATGTAACGGTTATGTGGCATTGAATGCTAAAGCGGAACCATTGGAGTTAAATAACTGTTTGAGGTGGCAGTGTTCACATGTGAGTTAATGTTGTTGTTTTGGAGGAGTCCATTACCTTGACCGTCGAGGTTATGTATCGTTCACATGTGGAGCCTTTAGAGCAATGGTTTGGATAGTTGTCATGGTAAACATAAACAATGGTTGTTTGTTTACATTGCGATCACATGGGGAACATCAGAGCAGTGGTTTGGATTTCCATTGTTGTAACATAAACTATTGTGGTTTGTTTATATGGTGTTCACATGGGGGGAGGGCTGGCCTATGACCTGGCCCTCCCCTAACCGCCAACCTCCAAATGTTTACAACTCAAATATACACCATGAACATATTAGGTAAGAAACATTGTGTAGAGTGGACATTGTGTAAGGGATATGGAAATGAATCATTCATAATATAAGAGAAACAATTCTAGATGAGAAATAACATTTAGAAGATTAGCAGGTGTCTCCCCAAGAGTCCTAAATTCTTAATAATTTGAACATATCCCCTCAAATGATAGCTCCTTCTTTGTGGAAACTTGTGTTCCTTCTCAGCATATCTCTGTCTCAATATTTCGGCCCTCCCTTAGGTTTTGTGAAACTTAGATTTGATGGAACCTAGAAAGTAAACCCTAGGGTTGCAGTGTATGGAGACCTTTTCCAATACTATCAACATAGTATTAAAATCCTCTATGTTATGAATTCTATGTATGCTAGTAACAATGAAGAAAAAAATATAGCCCTAGAAAAAGGCTTAATCATTGCAACAAGGGAAGGATATAGGAAATTGGTCGTAGAAGGAGATTATCATTTTTTTATTGAAGCCCTCACAAAACTCAACCAAGGATCCAACAGTGACAATATTAGTCCCAATAGGAGACTAGGTTGGCTCCTGTAGAATATTGGTGGTCTCATCAATAGGTTTAATTATATAATCCCATCCCATGTAAGAAGTGAAGGAAATAGGGCTGCAGATTTATTAGAAAATTGGGGGATGCCAAAATGTTGACAAGATGTTGGACCAATCATGGAAATCAGTAGAACATAACGAAGGATGGGATCAACTCAAGTAGACCATCTTAAAATATTCTCATGAAAATACCTCTCAAACCCAAAATTTGAATGGGAGATCCCTAATCGAGGTGAGAGATAATGTAATGAGCTCGGTAGGATCCAAGCCAAGGGTAGGGGAATGATTGTCCATAATATGAGGTGTCTGGTTGATGGCTTGCATTCAATAATTTGCATGCGTAAGGTGGCATCGTATGAGGGAGGTTATCTTGGGATCTATGGGGGCAGGAGACCTAGATATTTATGGGTGTTCCATTCCAATTTTATTATTCAATCACCGTTTATAATTGGGAGTTCTTTCCTGGTCACAGAAACAGTTATGAGTGGGAGACTAAGGATCATTCCTGGCTTCCAAAAGGCAAGAAACTGGTGTGGGTATGGTTTTCTTGATACTTTCAATCCCATCTTCTCAAACCTAATTATGCTACTATGTTCACCCAATTTAATGGTTGTTTTTAAAATGTGGATTTTGGAAAGTTTTGATACATTATGAGCTGGTTCCGAAGCACGTATCATGAAAGGAATTTCCATTCCTTTTCATTATGCTAGTCTCTCTATGCTTTACGAAAATTTTCTATCTCTAATGGCTTTGTGTGTAGAAATTAATGCAGAGCTCACTTTTAATGTAATGGGCAGATGTATATTCAATAATGAGAGTTACCCAAGAAATTACCAGCTGCTCCAAGCAGACAAGGTAAACTCGACAGAGGGTAACCATGCATAGAATACATCCCTATCCCTAAAAGGGCATTCGGCTCTATCAAGCCAACAACAACCTTCTGATTTATGTCCAAGCTAAAGGCAAGGAGGTTCATGGGTATTTTGAATTTACTATTCATTTCGATTTTGTATTATGGTCTTGTATTTGTATAGGTTCCTTCTATTTCGAGATAGGCTCTACTCATGCGCCTCTCTATCTCTTTATTGGTGAGTTGCTATATTGGATGGGTTTTCGGTTAATAGACATTGGAATTCTCGGTAGCCCTTGTTCAGTGTCACTTCAGGTGATATTCTTTAAGTTTAGTGGTTATTTATGTTGATTGAATTACAATATTATGGCTCACTCTGCCTCTTATGGGTAGAAATGCTCAGAGTAGTAGTGGAGGTTGTGGACATGTGATAAGGTAGGCCCCTCCTCTAGCAACTAGCAGTAGAGGTTGTCAGGGTACTATGGGAAAAACTTTAGATGTTGCTCAGTCTTATTATAGTAGCACTTGTCCTCCTTTCTCTCAATTGATTTGAGGTTGGGAAGTAGAATTAAAGGAGCAAGAGAAAAACAATGACCCTAATTTGGGAGATTGGTTATCCTTAGTGCAGGATCGAGGTCATTCCAGGGGTAGATATACCTAATTCCAACAATCAATTTACTTATATTTTCTTATGAAGAACATAGTGGCAAAACCCATTGGGTCTAGCCTAGCTAGTCCATCTAAACCAAATTTTGAGCTCCATGAAATCCATAAGGAATTTTAGTTGATACAACATCAAATCCAACTTCAAAATGTTCATCTCAGCTGGATTGCGAAGCACATCACTTTTCTTCAACATACAAAGCTTCCGAGTTGCAACGCCAAATATCTTGACTCACGTGGACTCATTAGACGAGTAATGGGCATACTAGCATGGTTGTTTTGTTATGAAAATTTTGAGCAATGTTTTGGTTGGCTTCTAAAATGTTTACTTGTTGTTGTAGATATATAGATATTAGGACTCTTAAAGATATTTAGATGTATATTTCACTTCTAGATATTCTAAAAACATTTTAATTTCATATGGCTTATCATGCAGTGAGATGGCCAACAGATCTGGTTTCCCAGTAGGCGGGTTAAGTCCATCTAACAATGGTTGGATGTATATATATTTTTGTATAATTTTTGAAATTAAATAGAAGTGTCCTATCAAGCTTACAAAAACATTTTAACAAATTATAGTGAATTTTTTTTTATCAAAATTTTCCCTAATTTTTTTTTTAAACATTTCCTAATAAGACTACAAAATTAAAACCTAATTTGGTGTTTTGCAAGGGAATGCCTACCTTTACCAGTAATAGGAACCTATGAGATTTACAACTCAAGGTCATAATCCCTGAATCACTCTATGAATCTTCTATGTCTATATATACCTCTCATACAAAAGGATCCAAATATCAAATTTGGCCTAGCAAATTGACACTTAATTGCCTATAAAACATTCTCATGCCATAGAAAAACAATAATTATACAAAAGTAAAGCCTAATTTTTTAAACATAAAACTATAAATGCATAAATCAAAATCATTCAAACGATATTGTAACATACCTCTCTTATTACACATTTAATTTATTTAAAAAAATGAAAATACTCGGAATTTTATAATTAGGTGTTGAATTGTCTCACCATGGGGTTCAGTGATATTCATTACTAAAGTGCTACCTAGAAGCACAAATACGCTAATCTTATTATCCGTTGCTCCATATAACTCGTGTTGGTTTTAATATTTAAATCCTAAGTTTATACACTACGGGTTATTTCTCCACCACAATAAGAACATTTGCCAATTATACACAATGAGTTATTTCTCGATGTCTTGCTTTCCTTCACATTAATATATATGTGATAACTTTATTTTCTTAGTTGCAATACTCATAGTTTGGTATATATAATACTAGCAATTGTCCCAAAAGGTACAAAGAGAGGCCGATAGGATTATTAAATTGGAATTGTAAAATTTAGTTACAGAATGAAATCTCATCTATGAGGAGCTTTGGGGACCTATAGATTACAAGAGAATAGCAGAAATTCTTCAGTAAACATGTTAGTTGCGTAATGATCTTGGCAGTTGGAGACAAAACTGGTGTTGAAGCTCCCTTTCCAATCAATATTTATACTATTTTCCACAACTTATTCAATAAAATTATCATATTCATGAAATTAAAAAAATATATATTATACATCAAAGTCTATCAAAAAATTATTAAAACAACTACACAATACACCTCTACTTGCTTTTAATAAGACTCACTATTTTAAATTTATAAAAATTAATTCATACAACAGTAATGAACTTTAAAAACATAAAATTTCCATATTGAAATATATATATATCTATATATATATATATATATACAACATAAAAATAAAAAACAAACACCAATAACATTTTAAAAATGGTCATTCATATTATTAAAACAACTACACAATTTATTAAAACAACTACACAATACACCTCTACTTGCTTTTAATAAGACTCACTATTTGAAATTTATAAAAATAAAATAATATAATCAACAGTAATTAAGTTTAAAACTTAAAATTTCCATACTAAATTTAAAATATATATATATTATATATATATAGAAACAAAACACCAATAACATTTTAAAAATGATCATTAATGGTCATTATAAATGACGGATTAAAAATATAAAACAAAATAAAACCAACACATATATATGATTAAAAAAAATATAAAACAAAAACATATAAATATCCATGAAATTCTAACCACGGCCTTCCATGGCCTTTCCTCACCCTGAGGAAACACATACGGTAAGTGCGTGCGTGCATAATTAGTTGTAAAAATGACATCGAAGAGTAACCACAACAGTATAAGAACATCTAATATTACCATATAAAAGAGACATTTCACAAGGACACTTTATGAAGATGAGTAAAGAGAGATTATGAATCAAAGGTTGTTGACTCGGACAAGGTGCAGGAAATTTTGGTGAAAAGTGAGCTTTTGGAAGCCGACTTACAGATGGTAGCTATAGATCCCTTGCCAAGGGTGGCTGAGTTAAAAGAAAAAAAAAAAAAAACAGCAGGATTGGAAATTTCTTTGAAAAGTGAATATTTTGGAATACCTAAAAGAGTATCTATTTGTATTTACTTCATACCCTTGAAGAATGTGATTTCTATTCTTTTTTATTTAGGTTGTACTACATATTTTTTTTAAACGATATCTATTCCTTTTTGTCAAATAGAGGATTTGCAATACTTTTCCTTGAAAAAGGAAAAATGAAACCACTCAGGTTGTAGAACACCATCATTCCTTTTTGTCAAATAGAGGATTTGCAATACTTTTCCTTGAAAAAGGAAAAAGGAAACCACTCAGGTTGTAGAACACCATTATTATTTTATCAGTAACTGTACATTGATGTATGACATAAAAAAAATTGACTCCTAAAGATGAACAAACAAAATTTTAGATGTTTGAAAGCAGTTGTTTTTCAAGCTTTATGTGCAATCTCTCACTTGAAAGGAATTGGTGTTAATGAGATAGACAATGAGCATGTTGAGATAGCAAACTTGTTGATGAGACGGATATTTCTGTCAGATCTCCAGCTCATTGGTCGTTCATCATTTAGGGAACATCCAGCTAATTGGGAGTAAATCAATTGGAGCATTGGGGTTGTTTGTGAATCATATATAGAGCTCCAACAAATGGCATTGGAGCTTTCATCTTGGGGCAGCCTTGGTGAATTATATATGAAGCTCCAAATATTGCAATTATATCAACTATCCATCTAGCAGCTAATGTTACTATTGTGCGAAGAAAATTGTTCGTTTGTTCGTAAGTAATGTACCAAGAGATGAGACCGTGAGAAGGAGAATCGGGTGTCTTCTTTATGGCTTCCTACATGGGCTAGCCATGGATATAATGAATCCTCTCCTCTCACTTCCTGGTATACGTCCTTGCCTCTTGTGTTATCTCCACTTGCAATCAATCCTCAAAATTTCCAGCAGAATGCATAAGTGATTAAATAAAGAAAGCATCCTCAAGAAGCAAAGATTGAAGGCAAAGGTGGATTATTTTGGCAATAGTAAAAGGGGCAATGCCTGTCTTTGAAATATTTTAAGGAAATTATAGATGAATTTTAAAATAAAAATCAGCAGTATTTTCAATCTGTAAAATTAATGAATGAAACATCACTGGTTTTAGATGTTCTGTTTTTTCAGTATTTTCAATCTGTAAAATTAATGAATGAAACATCACTGGTTTTAGATGTTCTGTTTTTTCAATTAACTGCAAGTATTCTTAAAGACCGCCATTTTAGTAGCTGGCTTCTAGCTGTTTGAAGCTCAAATGCTATAAATGCTATGTAACTAAAGATTTTCATCATGAAAACTCCAGTTTGAGAGGACTTTTTAAAATGCCTTAAGTGTTATCCTTTTTTGCAGTCAGATTGAAAGAGAATGTTCACCTCACTATTGTAATTTGCCTGTTGAGACAGTGGAAAGATGATCCTTCCTTCTACCAGTAATTACGGTCAAGCCACCCAGTGTGTGGAATACCTAATTGTTTTAAGCTAGTAGCTTAAATAATAAACATATTGAGGATAAAACAGCAATGTTTAAAAATTGATCAAATTAGCAAAAGTGAGATGCACATCAAACATAGGATAATATGTGCAAAACAAACAAAATGCAGAAACTTTCTGTGAAATCTAAAATGCAAGCAACAACTAAAGTTTCCAGAGCTTAATAAACCATGTGACAAAAGTTGCCTGCCCAATTTTGATGGTCAACTGCTTCAACAAGTCTTACATCTCCCACTAAAGGGCAACCAAATGTGACACAAAAAAGACACCTTTTCTTTAGCCTCCTTCCCAGTGCCCATAGTGTGGCCAGGGTTGCGACAGATCCTCCTAAGAAGTGACCAATAAATGACGGGTTTGAGTTCCATACAGATCTGCAGCTGATTTTCCATTGAAGTATGTCAATACTGTACTTTCCTTTCTGAACTTCAAAATTTCATCTGTAATAAGTAAGAAGAAAACCCTCTTTTCACTAATCTGAGGTCACTTTACATGTAGATAAATTAATTTACCTTTTCTTCTAAATGTGTATTCTCCATAATAAGCAGGACCAACTTCAGAGCTCCTTTGAGGCAACCAGAGAATATCTTATTTCCAGTTGGGAGATTTCCCTCTCCATATTTGCCCTCTTTGACAATAAAATCTTCTAATCTGTGAAACGAAGGGAAGGCAACATATACAACATCTTCATCCTCAGTCAGAGTAAAACGCTGTGGGCTATTTTCGCAAGCACGGAGCAACTGCAAATTCCCTTTTGTGTTTTGCCAAACCTTCCCTCAGCCACTTCACTGTCAACACATGTCCATTGTCTAGCGTAGCTTTATAAGAGGTTCCATGACTGCTTCTCCCCAAAACTTCAGCAGGTGCACGTGACAACTCCTCAGCTGTGAATGATAGTGTCTCATCCAGAAAGAAAAGATCCCCAGCTAACCGATCAGGTGATCTGACATTCAAAATAACAGGGTGATCAGGAGCAAATGAATCTTCAGACTGCGGTGACGATGAGAAGAAACTATTTGAACCAGGTGAAGACCGTCTCTTATTCATCGAGGAAGAAATATCTACAGTACTTGATTTTGAAGAATCTAAATCTTTGGCTTTCAAATCAGGAACCTCCATTACAGTAGAGTCAATGGTTAAGAGTGTTGGTTGAACAACAGGGGTTGTCCTTTCAGGAGCTAACAAATGTTCTGCAGAAACTCTCACAGGACGTGAAGGTTCCACATCTTTACCAAATCCAAAGTAACCAGCACCTGAAGTTTTTCCTCTATCTATATCTCTTGAAACAATTTTGTCATCAAAGTTTGAAATTCTTCGGTAGTATAAGAACAGAGCAAGGCCAACAAATAGAGCAGCTGCAGCAGTGCAGATCCCAATTATAACTGCTTTAGCAAGGCCCCTGCCATGTCTCTCACTGGTGCCAGGCCCATTGTTAGATGATACTCGAACACGAGGAAAAATCAAACCAGAGTTTCCTGGATAGAATGAAGAGTGAGGGAAATCTCTCAAATTTTGTGGGACATAACCTGACAAGTCGTTGTAAGATACATTAAATGCCTTTAAGCTGGCAGGAAGGTTGCCAGGTATTTTCCCAGATAATTGGTTGTGAGAGAGATCGAGGTTGACCAAGACAAAAAGCTTACTGATTTCATTTGGTATGTTTCCTGACAATTGATTTCCACCAAGATTCAATGTCTTGAGCCTGTCAATTGCACCAACTTGTGGAGGAATAGTACCACTTAAATGGTTGTTCGAAAGGTCCAATGATTCCAGGAAAGAATATTTTGTCACTTGAATGGGGATTACTGATGAAGCAGGGTTTACTGGTAGAATGTCCGGCAGGGGGATACCCCCAGTGAAATTATTGCTAGATAAGTGTAAATGTTCCATGGTAGACAATGTAAAAAGGCTGGTTAAAAGAGCCCCGTTTAGCTTGTTGAAGCTAAGGTCAATAACATTAATCTTGGGATACATTCCCAATACAGTTGGGAGAGATCCCACTAAGTTATTGTGGGATAAATTCAGATAGGTCAATCTTAAAAACTGAGAAGTATCATTTGGCAGGGACCCTGTAAATGAATTCTGGCTCAGATCAAGAACTTCCATATAATTTCCCCATGTCCGCATCATAGACAAATCCCCAGATAAATTGTTATCACTCAAATCCACTACTGCACAGATTCCGAATTTTATTGGCAATGTACCAGATAGTGCATTTGAAGAAAGGTTGAGCACCTTAAGATTTGTCGTTGCAATATTGTTTACATTGCCTGTGATATAAAATGACAAAAATGAATTAGTAGTTTACAGAGAACAGAATCCAGATATCTGTTGTTTGACTCCTTTTAGAGTCAAATAACCATGGAAAGATTATCATAATAAATGTAGTAACCACTATCTAATCATCCATCATGTAAAGTTACATTATAATTTATATGTAGCCATGAAAATGAATGGCAAATAGTTGGCGCCGCTGAGAATAGTTTGATCCACAATGTTTATTAGGGTCGAGTAACATAGAATAATGGATAATGACAAATTAGTGATAAAGGAAACTATTACAAAATCCAGCTCTCAGCATTCATGGACACTAAAGTTTCCTGTCACTTATTAATTCATCTATGCCGGTAGGATCTACATGCAGTGAAAAAAGAGATTTGACTTCATCAAAATTGGACAACTGACCACTCCATGATTAGTTACAAAGACACACAATAAACTACCACACAACACCGTATAGTCAATTAATGATAAGGATAATAAAAATGAACATCGATATCCAAGAGAATCCCAAACCATACACTTCTCAGTGTTTGATGACAAATAAAGTTGCTTGATTTTAACCCAGAGACTTCTATAAAGTTAAAAGTACCCTACAACGGGACACATATAAGGACAGTTCATAAGACAAACTATCGTAAATACAGCTCCCCAAGATGACAGAAGCTAACATTCCCTATCACTCAGTAATTCACCCATCACAATAGAATGTATGTTGCAGGTGTGTTCTGATCGTGTGTAAATTTGAAAATTGAAATAATGAATAGGTAAATACCAACATGAAATTAGCACAGGAAAAGCTACGTTGTCAAACAAATAATTTATTAAATACCTACATAGACGTAATAAATTCCAAAAAAGACCAACAATGGTAATCCCAGCACTCTTGCAAAATTTTTGCATGGCAATACGACCAACTTCACATGCAATATTGTTTACATTAAAATAAAGTTTACTCAAATTCACATTAAAAGCAATATTGTTTACATTAAAATAAAGTTTACTCAAATTCACATTAAAAAGTAATGAAGATAAACTGTAACAAGATGATGCCTTTTATGCTTTGGGTCGAGAAATTATGATAAGAATAATGAGACAACACACTAACAGGGTTCTTTTAATTAATTTGACCCTCTCCCTTGACAGATTGGATCTGATTTTAGAGAGGGATGACTTGGAATATGCCATGTCTTAACAGGACCATGTAGGATTTATGCACGAAGGGCAGAGCAGCAAACTCCCAAGATATGGAGAGAAAGTGGGTACCCCATAAATATGGACTCGCATTTGCAGGTTCTGTATGTCGGAACCTTAGAAGACCATTTCATCCTTAAATGCCCTGTCTTTATGACCGGCCGGAAACTTCTCCGAGGCAGATCTATCTGCACCTCTAACTCCAGACTCTTTACTTCTTACTTGCAACATTTTGATGATTCCAAACACAAGAGGCATCAAGAACAAAACTCCAATATCAGGTCAGACAGGCTGCGTAGACTTCAATATATAAAACCAATGGATGGGAAGAATTGCATTACACACTTCTTCTTGACCTTGGATGTTACAAGATTAACCATTGATAGCCATGTTGATATCGAGTTTCTTCATTGTCCTTCGAACCCTTGTTCTTTTTGCCCATTGGGCTCTCTAGGGTTTGATACTAGTGTGATCACAGAGAATTAAGCCTAAGCCGTCCACCAGGTTACCACGCCCCAGAATAGGACTTGGTGGTTTTGGTGAAATGCATGCCTTTCAGACCTGGCACTTAAGCCAAAGAATGTGCAGCCCCGCTGGAGTAGTTTCTTTATAAACATCCAAAAGAAAACGCTATCTGATTAAACTCACCATTTAATAAGCGATCCAAACAAGAAATGCTGCATGATGGGCACCTTCTCCAGCAGCTCAGCCTTGTACATCTTCAGCATCCCACTATTCACCTTGCCCCAATTCGGCACAGCGCTGATATCATCGATCATGGGCGAATGCTCCGCCAAATCACCCTTCTTCACTTTCTTCACAAAAGCCATGCAGGAAAGATAAAGATACTCATCAGAGAAATTGTCAAGAATGTCTTGAATGTGAATGGACTTGGGCTTCATATATTTGTGATCCACCAGCTGAGAAGACCCAAATATGAAGGGCAAAAAATGGTAATCGTCAAGCCCCCAAACCCCATATGACCCTGCGGGCTCAAGCCAGTAGGTTGTCTGCAATCTCCTCATCAACGCCAAGTACTTCACAAAGACCCTCGAAACCACCGCCTGGTAATCATTCTCTGTGATGACCCCCAGTCTGGCGAGGCAAAATAGCCAGGCCGCAAAATTAGCCTCATGACCAGTCCCGTAATCGATTCTCGTAGCGTTTCCAAAGCTATCTGAGGAATGGGTGTGGCGCCGTCGCCCGTTGCAGTGCATAAATGAATGGGGGAGTTAACTCTGCGGTTATTCCTGCGGTTATGCCCGCCAGACGCCAGGTTTCAAAACCCTGCGGCCGCCCGACGCCAGGTTTCAAAACTATGCGGTCGCCCGACGCCACGCGTCAGCTTAAGAACAAAACGCACAAAACGCCATGTGTCTGTCAGCTTGAGAAGGAAAGGGACGACGAAGGTGGCCTATCGGCCTAATTAGGTTATACTAACGTCAATCCACTACTTGGTGTCAACGTGGGACAAACCTAAGTTGTAACTACACCTAATTTATATCCTACCCCTATCATAGTCGCGATTTGGATTAATATAAGGGACTATTGAGGCCTGACGACGTCATCCAATGTTGTGATAATTGAACTTGAAATAATTGTAATGTTCTTTTTCTAATCGAACACTCTGGAAATAACTAGCTGTTACGCACTGGTATTCTCCACCATGGAAGTCATGTCATAGGTATAGTGCAGATGAGGTGTCAAAAGATCCACGGTGCTCATGGATTGGGGTTGGGATCAACGGTGGGTAGATTGAGTTTTCAATCATGGGGTAACTAACCCTCTTGTCGTGTCACATTGTTCTCAGGCGTTCGCTCTCGCCTCCAGGGTGACCTCTACCACTCTTCTTTCCAAGTCTGATATACTCACCATTTTAGGGTCCTCGGCCTTTCTACAACTTGTTAAGCCCTTTGGATTGCTGTGGATTTATTGTGACAAGGTAAGGGAATACTTGGGCGTTGTAATTTCTTTCCCTTTGGTTGAAATTCTCAATTTCCTAAGCGTCCTCTCAATAACTGATATCCTAGTGTAGTCCTCTCTGAACTTCATGCTATCAGTGCCTCAGCGCTTTTTTTGGTTTTAATTTGAACTGAAATTTTTAGACACTTCCAGGCGAAATCTCTAGGGTTTGATGAGGGTTTCCACTCGGAAACATATTCCTAGGCATCAATTGGCATGCCCCGGGACATCAATGGGTAAATCCTTGCATAACCCATGTATTTGTAAACCCTAAGTAATTATTTGCTTTTGTTTAAATTTCTCTCGTGGTTTTTAACTTGTTCATTATTTTTTGTATGGACTCGAGAGTTTCGGCAAGTTCCCGGTCCTTCGCTAACAGGTAAAATTGAAACTCAACTAAGTTTTCTCTGTCTTTCAATCCGAGTACCCCACATATTAGTAATTTTCCCTTCTGGGTTATTTTTCAAGTTTAATCTCTTTTCACTGGAGAAAATGTTGAGTTAAGTCTATAGCGTTTGATGAGCCTTTGTAGTTCAACCACACATTCCATGTTTTAACTAAATTTTTATTTGTTCTATGTCTACCAGGCTTATGACAAAGAGGACATGCCTTAGTTATTGGGACCCCTCCAACTAGGATGTTCATAACATTTTCGAAAAACTGCTACACTTCTGTTGAAACCTAAAGAAGACGTGCTTGTGTAATTTATGACTTTAGCCTTATGACCTTGAATTTTTTTTATTTAATAGCCCTCCGAGACACAACCTGAAGGGTTTCTATTTCTATAATTTTATTTCAGCAGTGTTTAATACATAGCAAGACTTGAACATATATGGGTGTACATTTTGATTTTCCCATGTCACTTATGCGTACTCAAAACCTTGTGCATGTTTTCTTTTAAAGACAATGGGTTATCTTTTCTGAAGGCTTTTCCACGACATTCTTCTTTCTACTAGTGACTGCACATTTAATTAAATGTATAGAACATAGTTGTTTATCAATTGTATTCTATTTTCTTTTTGCTTGGAAGTTGTAGGATAAAAATAAATTCATGCCCTTTCTCTAGATGGGTATTACGCTACTTGTAAGGGTTTACTCAGTGTAATCATTGTAATTATAGTAGACATAACAAGTATGTTATTTTATTTTTTCTATATGATAATTTTGTTAGTCTATGTTTAGCCCATATATTATTACACTGCATTCAACAAGAAATGTATAAATATTAATTCATCTTTTCCTCCCTTTAGAAACATAGTTTGATTTACTAAAATCAAAATTTTAAATTATAGAAAAAATTATACATAGTAGTGTATTTTTCATATTGTTTCGAAAATATATATATATGTGTGTGTGTGTGTATATGTATGTATGTATGTATGGAGGATAAGGCAATGCCTATTCTATGGTCTCCTCTCTTCTTTCGAGACCTATTTCCAAAAGTTCAGGATTGTGACCTATTTTAGGATTATGGAATTATAAATTGTCCATTAAAATGAGGGTAACTAACCTAACTCAAGCCTTATAAATTTAATCTTATAATATTGTTGCTAAAGAACATAAACGAAACCACATGTAGGAGAAAAATCACTCATAACATATCACTTATATGGTTAAACCAATTTGGCTTGCCATGAAACCACAGTTTGTAAAAGAATTCTCCTCCCAACCAATGATAACTACTTCCCTCTAACCAGGTCTCCCCCCAAGCCAATTTCACTTCCACAACAATTTTTTGACAATGTCCACACTTGGTCCAACACAAGATTCCTCTTGGAGGCATCGTGCCTTCCTCTAAAAACATCATGTTATGTGGAATTTTAAGCTCAACAACTAACTTTATTTTTAGCCCCTCCAAACAGGCTCCAAAACAATAAGGTTTCTTCAAGATTTTCCCCTTTCACCCTCTTAGCCAATGTTTTCCCTTTCTGAGATAATCTATCTCTTGGGAGAGGAATATGGGAAGGAAATTGCCTTTGCCCACAACTCTTCTTGGGCCTTTCCTAACTGTCTTGTAACTGTATAAGATATGAAATTTTCTTTAGCACCTTTTTCCCACTGTAATTTGCATGGCCTACCATATTTGCAACATTTTTTTTATTAATATAAAAATAGAAAGAACATTTATGTACATCATATATTCATACCTGACCCTTAGCATAGGCCCATAGTCTGTAAAAGTAAATTCCTAATGATAGTAAATAAAATATTTACAAATTACTCGGGGTATTACATATTTCCCCCCTCAAACAAAACACCATCCTTGGTGTTTTCACGTCACTTAGAATAGGATGGAATATGCCTCAGACATAAAAGTTTCATCTTCCGAAGTAGTCTCTTCTAGGATGAAGTTATTCTAGTACACTTTTACCTAGGTGATTACTTTCTTTCATAGCATATTTTCTGTCTTATCTAGTATCCTCAGAGGCTCGAACATGAATTCTTCATCTGTTTCGACCTACATCCACAATCATTATGAAAAGCATTATCTTCTATCAATTTTCACTTAAGAAAACATATATAATCATTCCAAACTTCATTGTTTACCTAAACATTATGTCAGGCAATAACATGCTTAGGATCATGTATGTAATTCTTTAAAAAAGAAACATGAATTACATTGTGTATGCATATATGACTAGGTAAAACATGTTGATAGGCCACATGCCTAATCCTGGTAAGTATTTCAAAGGCGTCACAGATTCGAGGAGCCACTTTCGCATAGGTTACCAATCTTAAAGTGATATTTTTCGGTTTAACCTTTACGTACACATGTTCTCCCACCTGAAATTGTTTGTAGGTTCATATTTTATCTACATTTCTTTTCTACTACTCCTCGGAAGCTTTCAATATTACCTTCACCTTTTTCACACTTTGTTCCATTCCTTTCAACATATTTGGCCCCAACACCAGCCTATCTTTTAGATAACTCCAATTAGGAGGTGTTTTGCACCTTCGTCCATATAACACTTCGAAATGACTCATTCTTAAAGAGGCATGATAGTTGTTATTATATGCAAATTATACCAGGTGCACATATTCTTCCCACTTGGTAGGTTGTTGCATGACATACATCCTCATCATGTCCTCTAAGACTTGATTTACTGGTTCTATCTTCCCATTTGTCTATGGATGGTAGATAGTGCTAAATTCCACATGGGTATCCAATCCAATAAATAAAGCTTTCCAAAAAGAGGAAGTAAAATTTACATCTTGATAAGATATTAGTGTCTTAGGTATGCCATGTAAGTGGAATATTTCCCTCATAAATATATCAGCGATATGAACTAATTTATAGGTAGATTGTACTAGAATAAAATGTGTTTCTTCACTTAGCTTATCTACCACGACCATTATTGATTCACTTTTCCTTTTTGATTTGGGTAAACCAGTGATGAAGTTTAGGGTGATAGTTTCTTATTTCTACTCAGGAATGGGTAATGGGTGAAGAAAAAATGTTGGAGGTTGGTGTTTTTCTTTCACTTGTTGGAACTCTATACACTTTGCTAGGTATTTTTCTACCTACCTTTTCATGCCAAGGAAAAAGTAATCCTTCCTTAAAGCAATGATCAATTTCTCATTTCCAGGGTACACAACATAAGGACACTTATGATATTCATCCGAAATCAATTGTTAAACAAACTACTAGTTAGGAACATAAGTCCAGTTTCTATAGGTCAACAAATCATCTTTGTTATTACCATATCCCAGTTGTCTTTCTTTGTTATTTACATCTTAATTTCCTGCCGTAAAATTCATACTCTTAGCCTTTTAATGCTACAATTTTAATATCATCTGAAAATCAGATTTCACTTAAAACAATGTAAAGTATGAAATGGGAACTATAAACTGAAAATGGGAACTCTAGCCAAATAACACTTTTTTTTTCTGGGGTAAATTAGCAACATGTTTTTGAAAAATGGTAGTGAAAACCAATTTTTTGTGCAAAAATTGTGCAAAAAACACCTTGAACACGAAAAGTGTTAATGCTCGAATAACACTTTTTTTTTTCTAAAGTAAATTTTCAACATGCGCTGATGAAATAAGGTCTGTTTTTTTTCATGACAAATTTTCAACATTTTGAAATAATCGCGTAAAAGATTTTATCATGACTTTGAGATTTTATCATAACTCTGGAAAACATTAAAATTTCAAAAGAATAATGAAAACGTAAATTTAAAAATAAAAACAAAGAAATAAACAAAAAAACAAAGTTAAAAAAAATAACAAGTGTAAAAAAAAAATATATGTTAAAAACAAAATATAAAATAAAAAAAGACAAAAAAACAAAATATAAAATACAAAAAATCAAAAAAAAAATAAAATAAACAAAAAAATTAGAAAAGAAAAATCAATCATAAAATGCTAAAACGAAACACTTAACCTATAGAGATAGAATTAAAAAACTAATAAAAATTAAAAAATATATTAAAAGAAATAAATAATAACAAAAAAAATTAAAAAAACATAAAAAATTGAAAAATAAAAAATTATCCTTTAAACTATAAAAAAAAAATGAAAAAAAAAAAAAAAACAAAAATTAAAAAAAACTTAAAAATAAGTAAATAAAATACAAAAAATTTAAAACAGAAAAAAAATCTAAAAATATAAAAAATAAAAATAAACTAGATTTAAAAAAAATACTAGAAAATTAACAAAAAAACATTTAAATTCTAAATATTAAAAAAAATAAAACCAAAAAAAAAGTAAAACAATTAAAATTAAATGAAAAGCATTTAAAAAACACAAAAATTATAATAGAACCAAAAAAAAAAACTTAAAAAAAAAAACGAAAACCCATTAAAATTTTAAAAAAATAAAAATAAAAAATAATTAAAAATTAAAAAACATTAAAAAATAAATTTCAAACATATAAAAAATAATAAAAAAATTGCACCCCAACGGGCCACCGAGCGGCTGAGGGCCGATTCTAACAACCTTCCCTTAGTCGCACGAGCCTTGTGGGGGCGGATTTTTTTTTGTAAGTTTGAATTTTTGTTTCTTTCAATTTTATTTTTATTTTTATTTTTAATTTGAGTTTTTTTTGGTTTGTTTTTAGGTTTATTATAATTTTTTGTGATTTTTAAATGTTTTTCAGTCAATTTTAGTAGTTTTTTAATTTTTGTTTGTTTAGTTTTTAATTTTGTTTATAAATTATTTAAGA
>APFE030668934.1:2743-20071 GCA_000404065.3 Pinus taeda | reverse complement strand
AAAAACAGAATTAAAAAACTAGAAAATTTGTTAAATAATCATGATTTAAAAAACAATTTGACATAAAAAAATTTAAAGTGTCAAAAGATATAACCTTTAAAAAAAATATACACGCTTACTACATTAGAAAATTTTAAGTATCAAAAATAAGCCCTCTAAAAAAAAGGATTGATGTTGCATCAACTCATATCAAAATCATCATGAAAATCACTAACATTTAAAAACAAATATTTATATTTGATACATAATAAAATTTAAAGTGTCAAAATTATGCTCTGAAAAAAATAATTGTATTCTACATCACTACTTTTCAAAATCAGTTGACTTTTTTGCTACCTCAACGAAACAGGTAATCGTATCAATTCCCATTTAAAAGTTTACACTGTTTTGAGTAAATGAAATTTCATAAATAAAATTCAATATTCTACTTAGAGCATCCACTACCAGATTTTCTTTACCTTTCAAAATTTTAATGTAAAAGTCGCATTCACTCAAGAGAGAGGTCCACTAAGCTTTTCAAGCATTAAGTGTAGGTTGTTTGAAAATGTTAGTCAAGTTACTATGGTTTGTCATCAAAATAAACTTCTTCCCTAAAAGGTAGTGTTGCCATACCTTTAAGGCTTGAACTATTGTTGTTAACTCTAGGTCATAGGCTAAGTTCCTTTGCTTGTGCTCTTTCAACTTTCGCGACTCATAGGCTATGACTTGACCTTCTTACATGAACACCCCTGCTTCTCCTTCCTACCACGCATCTGTATAAACAAAAAATTCCTTTTTTGGATCTACAATTCTCAAAATAGGAGTTATAGTAAAAAGATGTTTTAGCTTATCAAAACTGTTTTGGTATTCCAGGGTCCAATTAAACATTCCCCCTTTATTTTTTAATAAAGTTATGGGGTAGGCTGCCTTTGGAATCTCGTCTATAAGGAAATGGTAGTAGCTTGCTAGCCCCATCATTAGGGGAGTTTTGAGGTCTAAAATGGGTCTCTTAAGAAAAATGTACAAACAAAATAACTTTATAAGAACCAATAGGATTCAAGATGATGATGTCAATCATAGGGGATGATTCATCATTTTTGGAGTAAAAAATTAAAAATATTAAAAAATTAAAAATAATAAAACTACTTTTTTAACTCAAATTTTCAACTTATCTCCCTAAAATTGTACTCAAATTTTGAGGAGAAGTACTTATTGGATGAAAAATTTAATTCCTCATCTAAGGAGTACCCATGTTGCATACATTCTATGGACCCTACTACACGAAAAATGAGAAATACATAAAAGAACATGATTGCAATCACATTTTTCATGTATTTTTTATTTTTGTGTAGCAGGGTCCATTGACAGTATGCAACATGGGTACTCCTTGGATGAGGAATCAAATTTTGCATCCAACGAGTGTTATCACTCAAAATTTGAGTAAACCCATACAGAGATAAGTTGAAAATATAAGTTGAAGAATAGTTTTTTCTTTTTTCCCTATAAAATTTGATGATGTACTCTAATATTATTTTATTATTTCCACTATTATTTTATAATTTCCTTAGGAGGCCCATTTTAGACCTCAAAACTCCCCTAATGAAAAGACCTAATATCCTCGACATTCCTAGGAACATGTCACTCCATAATTTTCTTTATCTTTTTCGGATCCCTCACTATCCCATCTTAAGTGATCACACACCCCAAATATTGTATTCGGTCTTTAAATAACTCAAATTTACTATACTTAGGATATAATTGAGGTTCACGTAGAGACTACAGTGCTACTTTCAAATGTCTCTTATGCTTCCCCAGATTATTTTAATAAATCAATATATCATCAATAAAGATTAACATGAACTTTTCTAGGTATGGGCGAACTATGTTATTCATAAAGCACACAAATGTGGTCAGGGAATTAGTAATCCCAAAAGGTAGGAACAAAAACTCATAGTGCCCATATCGTGTCCTAAATGTATTTTTACAAATATCTTCCCCTTCGATTACTATTTGATGGTATCCTTATCTTAAATCAATTTTTGAGAATACAGTGGCACCCTTAACCTAATCGAATAAATCATCGATTAGAGGTAATGGGTAATTGTTCTTGATTTTTAATTTATTCAATTGTCAATAATCAATACAAAGCTTCAAAGTACTATTGACGGTGCTGGAAACTACCTACACATAGGGGGTCTCCCCAATATGAAGTCCTAATTAAACCTCACACCGGATATGGTGTGACTGCCATTATCTTAGAGGTTTTCCTTCACTACAATAGTTAGCATAGGAGAGCAACACACATGTAATTTTTAAGAGAATGTAAGTAAGTTTTGTGAAATTCTCAATTGCAAAATGTATTGAGGTTTTTTCACCAAAATAGAAGAGAAAGTGAACCTTTAGAAGAAAATTAATAGTACTAGAATCATTTACCATCTAGTGAAATAGCTCCTATAGACACAATGATCATTAAAGAAATTACAACACACATTCAGCAAGATAAGAACTAAGGCCAATGAAATATTTCAATTTCTTTAGTACATGAAAACATAAACACATACCGCAAAGATATAAATAATACTCTCACAATATTTAGGATACATGCATGAAAGTGTGTTGGATAAATGAGCTTCAAATTATTAAGCAAAATTTCCAAGATACATTGTTACAATGGGACACCACTAGATCCAAGAGTGGAGTGTTAAGCCACTACTTACTCCACAAAAGAACTATATTTCTCTCTGATCCTAGTTGGAGAAGCCAAGGTGAAAAGTCCCTTTCTTGAGTAATGAGGCTTCTTTTATAACATGAGGGATGACCTTTCATATCCCATGACTCTTAAACTACCCTTATGACTCTTGGATTTCTAGTATGACCTTTGGAATTCTACTACTAACCCTTTTGTCGACATATGACTCTTGGAATTCCACATATTTACATTCAAAATATTTTCCAAAATTACATCATCATGTGACGACAATATGACAATTCATTTGACATTGATGACTTGGGCGTCAGTGACTTGCAACATGAAGTTATTTGAGAAGTGATGACACTACCACTATGTCTTCAATACTTGTAACAGGCCTTGCATTGTAATTGTTTTCTCACCTCAAAAGGATCTTGAGATGAAACGTAGTCTTCATGGGTCACTTTGATCATCCGGATCCAACGTTCCTTCAATTGTCACAACTTGGTGCCTTTATGCCTTTTTCTTCAATAAATCCTTCTTGGAATACTTCTCTTGATAAAACTCCTCAAACATCTTCTGCCATTTCTACTGAGAACACCTACATCTATGGATCACTCATGGCAAGCAAACATTAGCTCGAAAATATCCTACTTTATAATTATTCATGCCAAGTCATGATTTTGGATCAATAGTACACTAGGGAGAAAGAAAGAAGGCTTCTAGGAACAAAGTGAACTTGTAGGAGACAAGGGGGGAAGGTGCTACTCACTGAGACTATGCCAAGCATAGCTCTAGAAGAGGATGAGGCAGGGTCTTGCTGACTAGAGTTGTGTAGTGCACAAGAGAGAGAGGGAAGGCTTAGAGTGGCACAATGAATAGTTCTAGATGACAAGGAGGGTCACTAATATGGCCTATAAGTGCACAATGCACTCTTTCTATCCCAAAGGAGGAGTTCCAAGTTTCGAAAAATGACTAAGTGTGGAAGGGTAAAACATTGAAAAACACAATGAAATAGGAGCAAGATCAAGTGTTATACATCACAACTCGTAAATACAACTAAAACAAGATCTAAGAAAAATAAATATACATTAAAACACTATTTCACAAACATTCTCCAAGTTCAATAGGCAGAACATGGGCAGTTGCGACACATAATTGTCATTTTGTGACTAGAAGAGCACTATGACTAAAAAAATGCGCTATAAATTTTCTTAGTGATCTAAGAACACTTAGGAATGGAAATGGGCACTTGAAACACGTGTGAAAACATAAAATGACACTTGAAGACAAAACGTGACACTCCACAAGATGATAGGTAGGCTCCAAAATTTAAACATAACAAGCATTTTGGAGGATGTTATAGCAATGATAGCACTTGGCGACAAGCTAAACGAACTTCAACTTCTCTGTCTACATCTAACTTTCAGCATAGATTCTATCCCTTTAGGAAGTATGGACTCATCATAAGGATAACCCTAGCTTCACCACTTATCCTGGTTGACAACATGGATTTTTCTATTTGCTTGGCTCAAACACATTCAAAGACATGTCAGACTCAATTGTTCGATTGGCAAAGGATAATAGTGTATCAAGCTTTTGATAATCAAACATTCCCTTTTATTACTTTGCTACAAGAAAGCCTATTCTTTACCCCAACGTAGTCACCTCAAGTAATCATGAGCATTTCTTCGATTCCAGCAGGGTTTTTTAGTATTGCGATGAAGTTGCTTGCTTCACCTCTCTTCACATGAAGCATTTATCCTCTTCACCTATTTATTTAGGTACTAATAGAATGTGTAAAGGAACTTATTTATTTGAAGGTGAAAGAGGGATTTTATCTTATTTTAAATGAAATATAGTTTTTTCATTGGTTTTAGGGATTCATATAATGTCTAAAGTTGATATGCTTGTTTTGAGGTCATCTCCTTTCCTTTCTCTACTCAGTCAGGTCAACACATGAACACATCATTAAGTAAAATTCCAAGTTAATAAAACTTATCCAAAGGTATGGGCATAAGGAGGTCCACTAAAATTTTTCCATTCTACATGAATCATATTTTCCATCTGGAAATTTCTTGACTAAACACTTAGACCTAAACAAGGAAGGAGACTTAACATATAGCCAAGCATTGCAGTTGTCACAATCCCTTTTCATTTCCACCACATTGTTCTTTGTGTCATACATACACTCTCACAACAATTCTTATTTATGTACATTGACCAAAAAAACTAGAAAGAACACAAGACATGACAGGATAAACAACACATGACAAGAAAAGAAAATTGTATAGAATCAGGAATGCAACCCAGTTCTGATACTAGAAGTAATGTTTAAGTTCTCAAACATTGACAGGAAGAGGGGCTATCCTCCCATATAAAGATTTTATCTTGTAAGAGTGGTGGCCCATATTTTCAATGATGGTATAAGGTCCAATCCACATGGATTGAAATTTGGTGTGCTTTCCTTTCTCTTAGTTGGCCTTGCCCAACTTCAATACTAGGTCTCCTACACTCAAATCTTTGTTCCCTGCAGACTTCTTATCAAACCAACTCTTGATTTGGTTCTGTTGTATGGAAATTTTTTTGTTTTCCTTCAGCCTTTCTTCCTCTATATTGATAAGGTAATGTAACTTATTCCCAACCAAAAGACAAGGTTTACCTTGAGATTCCTGAAAAAGCTGCAATGCTAGGAGGTATATGTTCGAAGGAAGGATAACTTATTTTCAATATACAAGAAAGTAGGAAGAGGTCTTCAGAGATGGCTTGGGAATGACATTGTCAGCCCATAATACATTCACCAAATAATTATGCCAGTACCTTTGTTCATAGAAGTAGTTTTTTTTATTATATAGATTAGGCTCTTGTTTATAGACTCAACCAAAATGTTCCCTTGTGGGTAGTAGTTTGATGCATACTTTGAAACAATACCATTTTCTAATGCAAACTCATAAAGATTTAATGAATAAAGAATTATGCCAGTACCTTTGTTCATAGAAGTATTTTTTTTATATAATACAGATTAGGTTCTTCTTTATAGGCTCAACCAAATTGTTCCCTTGTCAGTAGTAGTTTGATTCATGCTTTGAAACAATACCATTTTCAAATGCAAACTCATAAATATTTAAGGAATAAAAATACGTTGCATTATCAAAGACAAGAGATGTTGGAATGTCAAACCTGGTTATGATGTTTTATTTGA
Organism: Pinus taeda; assembly: GCA_000404065.3. Classification (NCBI taxonomy): domain Eukaryota; kingdom Viridiplantae; phylum Streptophyta; class Pinopsida; order Pinales; family Pinaceae; genus Pinus; species Pinus taeda. The sequence goes on along the minus strand of APFE030668934.1, from coordinate 14,201 downwards.
GAAATTAGATGACTTCATTCTCATTAAATTACATTAATAGAACTGCTTCATTCTACTGAGTAAAATAATCAGTTGTAGTTAAGATTTATTGGTGTTTCTTTGCTAAGTGAGGAAAGATTTCACCAATAACATCTAATCCCCACTATTGAAATGGTTCTTCAATGTCTATGGGTAGTGATGGGGTAGTTGACTTCTGATCACAACCAACAAACCTTTGACAAACTGGGCACTTTTGGGCATAGGCATGAGCATCCATAAATAAGTGCTCCACTAATAACCATCACACATCACCTTATAAGTAGTGGTATTACCTGCGAAGTGTCCACCTGTTGGTTCATCATGAAGATCTCTTAACACCCTTTTTGTATTTGGAGGCACTAGAGATTTGAGCAGTACACCACTATGGTGCTTCCAAAAAAGCACACCATGCACAAGTTTATAAGATAAATCCTTAAGTCATATTTCCTTCTTCTGTTTAATTGATAGATGTGAAGGCAAGGTACCGTGCTCTAAGTATTGTCGTATATTTTCATATCAAGACATGGTTATACTTGTAGGAAGAACTTGCTCAATGTTATACATCTCTATCTCTCATTCCCACCTAGAGACAGAGACCACAGCCTTTGATATATGAACTGGCTTGAATTCAAGGCCATATTCTTGTAATCGTGTCATCTAGTTCTATTGAAAATAGAAACAAGAAATGTAAAAAATAGCATCAAGAAAGATCCTAATTTAATTTGTCCTTGAACTAAATTAGGAATAATTCTAATTCTCATAGAAACTTGTAATAATTGACTAAGTTAATTTGACTTAGTTTTCTTAGCTAATTCAAGTTGGGATTGTATCTAGAGTCATGTAGAGTGGTTCCTAAATTTTAGGGGCCCATGTTGAGTTCTTTTGAGTTGTAATTATTTAATTTAGTTGAACTGAGTTAAATTCAGTTAAACTAGTTCCAACAGATGAAGGAATTAGTGGGAGATCTAGTAGTGGGGTGTAACATATAATAGTGGGGTGTAACTAACACTTCTCAACCAATAAACTAAACATTCGCTCATAATTAACTCATGCATGTCAGATCAGAGAAAAACCTAGTTGAGATTACAGTTCATGGACAGTGTACTATCAGTTGTAAAATCATCTAAATTAAACAGATGGTGCATATAGCCAGAAGAAGGCCTAAAACAAATCATTCCTTGATTATAAATCTCACTAATTTTAACCATTAGAATTTACTTTAAAAGGAGGAATGAAGGGAAAAGTTTAATCATTGTTTAAATGAGCACGAGTTGGTGAGACCAAGCAATAGGAAGCACAAGCTTGTGCATGGAGCTTGTGGGGGAAAGGAAGTAGGAGCTTGGAAGGCTAAGAATTTGGCTAAGTATTGGCTAAACGAAATTAGTCAGGCAAAGGATAAAAAATACTTGTGCAGGTTGACCGCGAGGTTAAGCGGAGCATATTGTATTCATCCAAGGCTTGCCTAGGAAGTTGTGAGATATATAGAGATAACGCAAAGGTTTCTCGGGCTTGAGGAAAGAATTGTAATATTATCATATTTTCTTATTAATGCAATATATAGATAGTCACAGTTTTTAGCTGTGGCTTTCCGCAGGAAATTATTGTGTTATGTGTGATTAAATTCTTCCTTTTTCTGCTTCATGATTTCATCGATCAATTGTTGCTTCTGTTGATGAGTAGAGTAGATTCAAGTCAATTGTTTTATCATATTAAAATCTACACTTTGAATCTACAAGGAACCTCTACAAATTCACCCTCCTCTCCCCCAACTCTTGTTGTACATAGTGATCTGACTTCTAGGGGAGGTACATAGATAATAGTGTGGGATCTTAGGAGCTAAGGTCTAAAATATTTGATTTCCTTGTGTATTACATATGCTTTCTTATCAATGGATGGATAATTTAGTTATGATTCCTGTAAATTAGTGCTCATGAAAGATATAGGATACTCATTTCCTTGATCATATTTTTGTGTTAACACGACTGCAATGGACATGTCAGAAGAAAAAGTGTATAACAAGAATTTTTTGCCAAAATTAGGGTTGTATAAGGCAGGATCATTAGCAATGGCTTGCTTGATCTGGGAAAATAAATATTTCTCCTTATTTTCCCATTTATACATGGCATCCTTCTTTATCATATCCTTTAATGGTTTAAAAATTTGTGCATAATAGGAGATGAATTTTCGTAGGAAGTGAATATTCCCCAAGAAGGATTGCATTGCTTTCTTATTCATAGGAAAAGGGATTTGGAAATAGTCTTTACCCTCTCTAGGTCAAACTTGAACCTCTCCTAACAATAATATGTCATAAGAGGTTACTTTCAGACACACCAAAGATGCTCTTCTTCTTATTTAATGAAATTCCATACTTATGACATCACTCAAAAATATGTTTTAGATGATGGATATAATCACATATCTTCTTGGAAAACGTTTTTACATTATCCAAGTAGATGAAGACACTCTAGCTGATCAATCCATGGAACGATATGTCCATGGCTCGTTAAAATGTAGCGTTGACATTAATAAGTTCAAATGACATTTGCTTAAAAGAAAAAGTTCCCAACTTTCTCTTGAAGGTGGTCTTTAGTCTATCTGGTTCTACTAGTAGCACTTGATTATATCTAAAGAATCCATCCAGTAGTGATAACATTTCCGACCTAGATACCATCTGGAATATCTACTCCATAAATGGCACAGGGTAATTAGCTTTATTTGAAGCCTGGTTGAGGTTCCAAAAATCAACACTCAAGCATATCTCACCACACTTTTTATTGAAAAGAACCAAGTTGGAAGCCCATGTGGAATAAATAAGTTTGAAGATGATCCTAGCATCCAAAAACTTCCTTAATTCCTTTTGAACCAAGGGTTCAATGTCGGATGAACTTTCCTTAGTTTCTGTTGAAATGGTTTCACACCTTTTTTATAGGAATTACATGTTGAATGATATGTGTATCACATGTCTTTAAATCATCATACATCTATCCGAAAACATATAGATATCATTTGACAATATGGATGAAATGTTGTCATTCTTAATAAGAACAACATGTACCGAGATTCACATATTTCAGATATTCTGTGGTTCTAAAATTGACTTGTTCATGTGACAACATTGAGATTTGAGTCTTTGTATTCAATGGTCCTCTAAAATGGTTTTGCAAGTCATATAATTTCTCAAGGGATATGACATCGTTGGGCATATTATTCCCCTTACTTGCTTGAACTTATTCCTGAAAAGCCTTTTCATGCTTATCTTCTTCAATAGCCACATATTTGTAAACATCTACATTCATCATGAATTGTGGTATCTGCAGGTCATCATTAAACAAGTGAAATTTAGTTACATTAGAAAAAACAAATGGCTTATAAATAATATCTATATAAAATCCATCTTTTAAAGGTGAGATCCTAGCAGCTGCATTGGCTAAAATATTTTCAATAGCATATGAATTGTAGGAACAAACTTAGTATTAAATTCTTTAAAGAATGAAATGAGCCATACCTCTAGTTTGTAGTTCTTCAAATTAGGTGAAACACAATGAATAGTATTCCATACTTGATAGGTAACAATCTCTAAGTTACCAATTACCTTGAGTACTTCCACCTTGAGGTCTATGAAATTCTTCAATCCCAAAATGAGTTCTTCATATTTAGTTGTATTGTCCACGCACTCAAACTCCAAGCAACATGATATGATGTACTTTTTTTTAGGGTCGACAAGAATACAACCAGCTCTAGAACCATCCTGAGTTTTGGAACCATCAAAATATAGAGTCCAAATGCTAGAAACTACTAAGTTAGTTCGTACACAAGTAGTATGTACATATATATTACAAATTTCATTAGCACCAGTTGGACTGTAGGGAAGGAGCTCCAAATTTGTATCAGATGGTATGGGGGATGGTTGCACTTGGTAACACCCATGTTGAACCTATAGAAAACAATTTCTAAAAATTAAATATGCAAAGCCAATTGGCTCCTTGTGTCCCTTCAGAATTGTCACAATATATTTGATGTAATGTTCACTCTCTAATTGAATCTGATTATTTCTAACCTTATAAGGAAGCCATAAATTTTACGAGTCTATAGAAAAATATCTATGTAGCTTGATGGACTAATCTCTACTTAGAAGTAAGCCATAGGCTTCAAGAATGTCTAAAACAACAATATTGATGCATTGGTGAACTCTATGGTCTGATGATAAAGGGATGATAGCATTATTAAGTTCACCAATTGCTTGGACCAATGGTTTGTCCAATTATATGATTCAGGCATTGGTCTTTTCCCATTTGGAATTAATATTTTTGGTGATAGATAATGGCATGACATTTTCAGATGCACCCAAATCAATGAGACAATTATGGGTATTATAGTTAAATATTTCAAATGTTAAAATAAAAATAGGGGTAGAGAGTATTATTATTCATATTAATAGCATTAACTACAGACTTGAGAATATGACGAGACTTACCGGACATAATTTGACAAGAGGAAACTTCATCACCTGATGGAGTCTATGATGCAAATGCTTGGATGATCAATTTTGTTGTATTGTTATTTTTGTGAGCTCAAAGATTGAAATATTGGCATGATCCCTTTTCATATCATCGATAACATTATAATGAATACTTTCATTTTTAACATCCTATGCTAAACAGTCAGGTGGTGTAGCTTTGGTTGAAGCCTCAGGGGATATGGAATTACTCTTGTTGTTTGCGGAAGTGTTACTGGGAGGATGAGCACTTCTAGAATTACTTTGTGAATTTTGAGAAGGATTAGTATGTGATAACATGTTTATCAACAACTTCTTTTTAAGGTCTTTCCTAGAAACTAATATTTTACTCCTAAAACTATATCATTTTAGTTACTTGTTGTTGAGGAGCTTCACTCAATAGTGGTTCATAAACACTTTTTTTATCAGCACTACATATAACATCAAATGCACTAACTGAGTGACCAACATCTGAATTTTCCTCTGCCATGGTTGGTTCACTTGCTTCTTCACTCTACTCAGATTTCTCCTCTACTAATAAAGTGTCTACAAAATTGGTCATCATAACATTCATATTGTGATTCCATTGTGGGAATGTTTTCTCTAAATGCTTCTCCTGATGGAAAGTACAAAATTTATCCATGCCAAAACTTCCAAAATTGAGCACAAAATTAGAGTTTTGCATAGAATTCATCGGTTGATTCTTATTCTTCTTAGTGAAAGCTAGATTGAAAGACTTACTATTGTTAGGATTCCTCACTTGAATTTCTCTTTAATTTTGATACTTATTTAGTGAGAAACATTAAAGGCTTATCCAATATTTACATATCAAAGGAATCTTTCTCCTTGGTTTTAGTGGAAGAGGCTTGAGATTTCTTACCAGCGTCTTTGAAGACTTTAGAATCTTCATGATCCTCAATAGCCCCAGTAGAAAACAAATACTTCTCAAAAACAATTTCTTCTACAAAGTTTAAAGCCAAAGTATCCTTTGCAACTCTCTTAAGAAATATAGAAATGTTTGTAAGAAAGAGAACAATGTAGTAATCTTTAATTGAATCATGTGGTTAAACATCAATGGGGAACTTATTGAGTAAATGTGTAAATATCTAATTAAAATCATTATTTTTCCTTGCCCCCATTTAAAGATTTCTAAGTTCTTTGAGCAACATGGCAGGAGTCTTATCATTGACATATTTACCTAAAAACAAATTTTTGAACTCCCTCCAATTATGAACTAAATTAGGAAGAAGAATATGATACCAAAATGATGCTCTACCTTCTAGAGTGTACAAAAAATGTCTACAAGCAACATCATCAAAATGTACCTCTGTATCTGCAAGTGCATGTATAAGTCATCAATATGGTCTTCAACTTTCATCTTCTTATTAGGAACAAACTTTGATAGCATCTTATCCCATTGTTTAAGCATATGATAAAGATTTCTCAGAAGAGAAAGAATCCCTTTGGTCATCCAGTCCAGTTGTTCATCATCCAAGTTTTCATTTTTCTCCTCCTCCTCACCCTATGATTCTAAAGATTCTTCTCCTTCACCATTCAAATCTTTGTGATAATCAACATGTTCTTCTTCTCTCAGATATTCTTTGTTAGAGAATAAAAAATCCTCCCTATTACCATCTGGATTTTCCTCAATAGGTGGAAAAACCCCTTGCTGATGTATTCTTTCAGAATAATCAACTAACTCTTCAATGGTTGTAATAACCAAATCTTCCACTGAAGAAACTAACACACCACGACGAGTTGTCTCTTTCTTTTTTGTCTTATGAGGAACAATAGCAGTGAGAAGAAGTAAGCCAAGAGCTCTTGAAAACTAATGATTAATATGCCATATTTTTTGGATTTGATCCTAATCGACCTCAAAATAACATCCCAAACTTAGATGAGAGGACTCTCCTATCTCAAGAATGTGAGTTGGAGTTGTACTTGGATCATTACTTCCTTGCATGGAAGGTTCTTTGTTAGGATGTGGTGAGTTGTCAACGATAAGAAGGTTGCCTTCCTTCTAGCACTAGAATGTTGACGGTGATGGAAACTGACAAAACAGAGGAGGTGTCCCCGATATGAAGTCCCAATTATACCTCACACCATTTGGTTTACGATCCCCATATAGAAATATGGCCCTACTACCATTATCTTAGAGATTTTCCTTGGCTATAATAGTTAGCATAAGAGAGAAACACACGTTCTTTCCAATGAGAAAGTAAGTAAGATTTGTGAAATGTTAAATTGCAAAATTTATTGAGGTTCTTTCACTGAAATGGAAGAGAAAGTGAGCCTTGAGAAGAAAATTAATAATACTATTCTAATAAAGACACACACTTCCATATGAAGGAATATTTAACCATATATAAAAATAGTTCACATGGACATAACGATCATTAAATTAATTACAACACACATTCAACAAGATAAGCACCAAAGCTAATGAAATATTTCAATTTATTTAGTACCTGAAAACATGAACACATACTGAAAACATCTAAAGAATACTCTCACAATATTCATGATACATGTGTGAAATTTTGTTGGCTCAACGATCCTCAAATTATTAAGAAAAAGTTCCAAGGTAGATGGTTACAATGAGACACCACTAGCTCCAATAATGGAGTGTTAATCCACTACTTGCTCCCAAGAAAAACAATATTTCTCTCTAATGCCTAGTTGGAGAAGCCAAGGTGAAAATTCCCTTTCTTGAGTAACGAGGCTTATTTTATAACAAGATGGATTACCTTTCATATCCCATTACTCTTAAACCACCCTCGTGACTCTTGGACTTCTACTATAACCTTTGGATTTCTACGGAATTTTCCTAGTTACTTGTTTGTCCACATCTGACTCTTGGACTTCCACATATCTACATTCAGAATATTTTCCCAAATTACATCATGATGTGACAACAACAAGGAAATTCATTGAAATTAATGACTTAGATCCCGGTGACTTGCAACATGAAGTTCTTTGAGAAGTGATGACACTGCCACTATGTCTTCAATACTTGTAACAGGCCTTTCATTGTGATTTTTTTCACCCCTTGAAAGAATCTTGAGATGAAATGGAGTCTTCATGGGTGACTTTGATCATTAGGATCCAACATTCCTTCAACTGTGGAAAAAACCTACCTTTTTTCCTTTGTCTTCAAGGATGCCTTCATAGTTTGCTTCTCTTGATAAAGCTTCTCAAAAATATTTTTCCATGCTTACTGAGAAAACTTGCATATATGGATCACTCAAGGAAAGCAAATATTAGCCCGAAAATATCTTACCCTATGATGATTCATGCAAATTAATTATTATGGCTCAATAGTGCACTAGGGAGGGAGGGAGAGGGTTCTGGGTTCAAAGCACACTTGCAGGAAACAAGGGGGTAGATTCTACTCACCGAGACTAAGCCATGCACAAATTTGGAAGTGGAGGCGGTAGGGTGAGTATACGGTGCAGTTGCAAGAGACAAGTCTACAAGGACTACTAACTAGGATTGTTTTATGCGCTAGGGAGGAAGGTCAGGGCCATAAGGAGGGTGCAAGTTACATTTTTGGGGCCCAAGGAGGCACATCAGTGCTCATTAGATGTCCACAATGCACTACACTAGGAGGTAGAGGCAGGAATCATGTAGGGAGGAAGAGTAAGTAGTAAGGAATAGGGTCTTGCTGACTGGAATTCGGAAATGGGTAGGGTAGGGGAGAGAGGGAAGGGTTAAGGTGGAAAGGGTGTAATTATAGATGATAGGGAGGGTCACTACTAGGGACTATAAGTGCATAGGAGATACATGGAAGGCTTATGGTGGTGTAGAGTGCAAATCTAGCTGACAAGGAGGGTCACTACTAGGGCCTAGAAGTGCACAGTGCACTCTTCCTAACCCAGAGGAGGAGTTGTAAGTTCATAAAAATTATTAAGAGTGGAAGGGTAAAAGATTGAAAAAAACAATGAGTTAGGAGAAAGATCAAGCTTTATACATATCAATTCATCAATACAACTCAAACAGGATGTAAGACTAAGAAATATACATCAAAACACCAGTTCATATCATATAACCATCATATAACCAAAATGGAAACCATGAAAAACTAGCCATTAAATCCACATAATAACAAGTACATGTGCCCATTAATTACATCAGTAGAATAACTCATATTAACTTATGCAAAATCCAACCAAGTCAGGGACTTCTACGTACCACCCGAGCATAGATTGGGTTGAACCAAATCTTTCTTTCAGCCAATAACTATTGTACCATGTTCTAAGCATGAATGTTGAATATCATGGAATAAGATAAGACATAATAAACTAGGGAACCCACAGGTTAAACCACCCCAAACCTCGAGCTACCGTGATCTCACCTAAACTAGTCCAAAGTTCACAAAACTAAACCAAGCTTGGATGCCTCTGAATTTATTCACCATACGAGGAATTTTCCTATCTCCACCCACCTATCGAGGGATTCATATAGAGAACCATCTACATCCCCAACCCTTGGGAATTTTTCTAGGACCACCTCACCCAGTTCAACAACGTTCTGGTAATCCAAAGCTCGGCCAAGAATGAATCCCATCACACCATGTTTATAAAGGAAATGGAAAGAAAAGGATGAAACCATTGTCAAACCAGGTAAAACCCATGCCAATGACAACAAATGAACCAAATAAAAAAATTCATGTATGATGCATCCACATCTCAGCTAGGAAATCACACATGCAAACATGTTACCTACAAAATCCTCCTGCTAAAGGTTTTGATCCAACCTTCTCCTTGCTTTCCTTCACTTTCCTTTGCTTGTACTTTTCCTTCCTTTACTTTCCTTTAGTTTTCTTTGACTCCTTGCTCTCTTGTTATAGACATTTTTGGGAACTTCAACCCCAATCATAAATGTCCATAAATTGAGGGCTCCTATGTCCCTAAAAGTGTTGCTTCACTGCCTAAAGGAACAAGGTCAACTGATTACATCATCTCCCAGAAGTTCTCCATTGAAAACTGCTCATAAATGGTCAAAACGGGACCATACTGAAAGCTCAATGTAGAGGGTGCAATGCATATCACCTTCCCAACGTACAGGGTGCGATGCATACTGTTTGATGGTCGGGAATGGACAAATGGCAGGGACAAAAATGTGAGGTGGAAGATCATGGAATCTTCCAGAAGCTTCCCCTCTGACACTTGCCACTCCATTTTCGACCAGCGATGAGTAAGAGATCATCATTCTCCAAGTGGAAGTAGGAACTATGAGAGAGAAGACACTAATCAAGATCCCAGAATATCACTCACCTCTCTGTAATCATCTATATATGGATCCCTCATCACAGAGATCCAGCGGCTGGAATTTTGTATCTTATAGAGAAGTGTTGTTGGTTTTCTTGTGTACATTCACAGTGTTGGGGATATAGCTTTGCTTGAGGTGAAGAAGGGCTTCCTAGCTGGAGGATGATGCTGGGTCGGAGCTCATGGTTGTAATCCTCTTGCTACTTTTCATCTGAATAAAGCTATTCTTGTTTCCTTCCATATTCCTGTGTACTTGTTTATATATGCATGTATATGGTTAATACACATCTGATCCTGTATTATTTATGAATTTAGATATTTGTTTCTTGCATAGTAGTATGTTGCTGTGATTCCACAGGTCCTTTTAGCTGGGCAAACAAAGAAGAAGCGATGAAACTCTATCAAGAAGGAGAGGAAATCGAGTGCAATACTCAGGTTGGCCCTCTTGGTTCTCCTCTCGTCTATTTTCATAAAAGGAAACAATAGTAAACTTTGATTGTTTGTTTCTAAGATAGCCACCCATCTTAGTGGGAATATCAACATCCGAGTGGACACTATTCTCGGATAAAAAAATGGCAACTCCGCTGGGAAGCGACTAGATTACTCGTTAGCCTATCTATCCTTGTTTCTTTTATAAACATACATATAGAGCCTAAAGTCAAGCCAGCTAGCCTTCAAACTGCATTTGTCATACAAATGCAAAGTAGATAAATGTTGCTTCAGTCTATCTCTATGTTTTGTTTATGAATTAAACAATAGATCTGCAAGAAATCTAATTTCCCTAAGTGGTGGCTCTAGTAACCTCTTAGATCACCCCTGTGTTTTACATACACCGATCTTTACTTATTCATCCTAAACAACTGAACTATATTGCAAACTGTGAGTGAAATCCCATTCAAAGTCTCGCACTGCTACCATCGCACCCTGCCTTCAAGGCAGCCTATATGCATCACACTTCCCGAGTGCAGTAGGTGCGCTGCATATTGAGTTCACTGTGTAACAGGTGTAATGGTCAGGGAGGATTAACTTTACCCTCCGACTGTGGATTTTTCTCACTGTTTTCAGTCTTATTCAAGAGTTTTGCTGTCTTTAGTTAGTGTACTTCTGTGAAAACCCCCTTCTCTTGCATTATTCCACCTCCTTAGTGCAAAGTACTATAAACGTTTTTATGTATTGTGCGTCATTTTTTAGTTCTCTTTTGCAAAAAGTAGCATAGTCAAACTGTCGTCTCTAGATCTGAAAGTGTCATAGCTGTCATTTTCAGTTTTAGAAAGCAATTCCATTGTTCTGGATAGTCAATTATATAGTTATTGTTGCATAGGATTTGAATTATTAGTTTTAAAGTGTCGAAAAGCAATTTCCATTTCAAAATCGGAAAGTGTCTCTCTTGCTTTCACTTCATTTTGGAAAAGAATGTTGTTGAGTACTTTCACTTTAAAAGTAATTCAGTTTTTCACATAGCTTTCTTAACGTCATTCACACATTAAGAGAGCTGAAAAACAAATACATGCATGTGCATTTGCATTTTGATTTCTTGGCTTGATTTAGGACTGTGCATTTAGCGTGTGCTCTGTGCTCTGTGAAGAAAAGATTCTTAACTTTCTTCCCTTTAGTAGCTAGGATTTTCATTGTTGAAAGAAGATAAAACGTTTGTTTATCATCTTAGACTGCATTT